>JAODUH010073114.1:2863-16182 GCA_027564835.1 Typhlichthys subterraneus
CACACACACACACACACACACACACACAGCTGACAGTTCAAACACTTCCCCATGTGCTCTGCGGGCTGTCCGGGCCTGGGTTGCACACAAAAACCCCATGTGCACGGGCAGACAACGGAGGAACCACACGCACCAGTGTTTGAACAGGACTGCTCTGTACCGCAGAGACAAGGCTGCTTATTAGCAGTGTCAATTATTAAAGCTGCTTCCAAGTCTGCAAACACTGGTAGGGAAAGTCAAGATGCGTATGTACGTATGTGTTTGCGTTTCAGAAAATGTATTTGATTGCAGGGGGGGGGGCAGACAAACTGACGCGCTGCCAGGCTTTGTTTCAGGGTGGGGGTTTGTCCCTGCAATGGCCTAGCTAGCAAGGTCACATACTGTATGCCCAAGGCTAGCCTGGTGGGGTGGCGGTAGCCGTGGGTAGGATGCTTGAACACTATTTCACCTCATTCTGAGGTGGTATACTGACACGCACACACACCACACATGCACACGCACCACACGCATGCATGCACACATGCGTACTGTCATAAAAATTTGAAATGCATAGTGCCACACAATGAAACGCAAAGTGAAGCCAGGCTGAAAAAGGCCCTCGGTTTAAATTTGTTGAAAGTAATTTGGTGATTATACTTTTGATCACACGGCCTGGCTGCATGCTACGGTTGCTCCCATCCTCTGACAAGAAGGGATGGGGAACAAGCAAGCGGTGTGGGCCTGAGATGTGGCGCTGTTTCCATTACCTTAGCCCTACTGTTCTCACCCCTTGTCTTTGAGTAAAGTGGCTGCTTTGACAAGAAACCCCCGTAGTTCATCACCGCTCCCGCTTTGCCTAGTTGACCAGCACGGCAGTGACGAGGAAAGTGAGCGGGCGTCAACGCAACAAGCTAGTCAGCATGCACGAATAACAACAGGGCGCGGAGGTCACCGCGCGCTCCGTCGCTGTGGTTCGGCCGTCAGCTGCGACGTGCGTCTTGATAGGGGCTAGGCGTTGCGCCTGACCTTGGGGACGACCTCGGCAGCTGACAGAGCGCGCCCCTCAAGGTGCGCGAGCGCGCGCGGGCAGCAGAAGCGTCCACGCGGCATGAGTCTAATGGTCCTTCACTTAGCTCCGAGTCGTCCTCCTCACCACTCAGACTGGTGTCGCCCTCTGTCATTTCCGATGTTCACTTGCCCCAATAAGCAGAGGCGGACGCCGAAATCCTCCGCCGCCACACCACTTGACAGAGGGGACAGGACGGGCATGAAAGGAAGGAGAAGGCAGGGGGAAAGATGGGGGGTGTCAGTCAGAGTCCGCAACACCGCCCGTGCGTCACAAGCGGCGCGTGGAGCCCTAACGCTAACCTCCGACGCTACGGTGTTGGTGTGTTGGTGTTAAGTTGATGCCGGGATCTTGCCGTCTGGCCGCAGAGTCACATCCGAAGCTCTGCAGGCAGCGGCACCTACAACTCTATAAGATCAGATATCTTTTCCCCTCTGGGACCACCTGCCGCTCTCCATGTGCATGCCTGAGACATACTGCCATGTCTAAGACACAGGCCTCTGCTGTGGCATGCCAGCATTCCCAGTTATGCCGTAGGCATGACATTGCAGCGAAATGGACAATGCTACGGGGGTTTTGATGCTGGTTCTGTGTGGACATACAGCGAGGTTTTAGGCCTATGAAAGAGGGTCGTATCTTGCAGCTGCATTAGCAGCCATAGGATGCCTCTGCTTGTGAATCTGTAGGTAGGCCTGTCTTCGGTATCTGACAGATAAACATATCACTGCAACACTGTAAATCATGTCTGCAATAAAGATGTCGGGGGGTGGGGGGGCACGACTGTTCGCTTTACTTTTTAGGTGGCATACCGTCTTCCGTGTTATTTCTGCTGTTTCTGTATTATTAAGAGTCAAGTTTGTGTTGCATCACTATCTTGTCATCAGTTTATCTTATGTGCTCCTGTGTTGGCTGCTGTCTGAAGGCAGGGCTTTTGAGGGGGCTCTTGAAACAGCCAAGACTCAGCAGCTCACCCACTTTGTTCTCTCAGGAAAGGGTGCCAACTGCCATGGAAGGCAGCTAATAGAAAAAAGTGCCTCACATTCCTTACTTAACAATATGCAGCAGATAAAGTAGCAGGTGTATTTTTTTCACTTTTCATGTGGGACCCTTGGCTCCTCGGTCGTTTCTGAAAGTAAACATGCAATATTAGCATTAAAGCAGGTAGAACATTCTCTGGAAAATGCTGCACCATGGCAACCCTAATCTAATCTTTGACACCAACACATATCTGTAAGAATCTGTTAATTTAGCAGAATTGAAGAGATTATGATGAGTTCCCCTTGCAACAGGGGAACACCTGTTCCTGCTTGAACAGAGGCAAGTGCCAGCAATTATTTGCTGGTGGTCAGCATTTGTCCTATCTTTGGGGATTAGCTGCAGGAATGCTGACCTGGTAGGTGGTCAGCCGTGATGTGGTCACACCTGAGTGACTGGACTCTGGGTAGATAGAGGTCCCTGGGAGGGTGGGAGGAAGGAGGGGGATGAAACCTAGATTAGGAAGGGGGGGGGGGGGGGGGTTGTTTAAGATTAAAATAATGACACAGTGCCAGTCGGCATCGCCTATACCAATAGCCTCCAACAGAGTTAAGGTTTCCCAATTAACCGCTGCATATTTGAGTATAAACTCAGGTCAGCAGTCATAGCATGAGATAAGAGGGTGTGTTTAACTTTAAAGAGAGAGAGTTTTAAGACATCATCTCTGTGCTATGGAGTGGTTGTTTGAAATGGCTTCACGTAAATATTAAATGTTTTGGTCAATGTGTGCCTGATTATGGGCAGATTGGTTAACTGTGAAAGAGAGAGAGAGAGAGAGAGAGAGAGAGAGAGAGAGAGAGAGAGAGAGAGTGTCTGCTCAGAGTGGGAATTTGAGCTGTGTGTGTGTGTGTGCGTGCACGTTTGTCTGGTCTGGTGGACGTGATTGTATTTTGATGAGGTCTCACTGGTGCACCGAGCTCTGGTCTCGTTGAGATTCCTGCCTCCCTCGCATCCCATCGCTTTGCCAATTTGACAGCTGATGGGATCTCAGGTGGAATATGGGAGTGTGAATTGCAGGCAATATACATAACAGGCTCATTTCTCTTTCCTTTACCTCTGTCTCTGCCAGTCCCTCCTCTCTGCATTCGGTTCTTTACTGCAAAAACCTCTCTCTCTCTCTCCCTCTTGCTCTCTCTCTCTCTCTCTTTCTCTCTCTCTCTCCACACATTTTCATTTAGATACAAGGTTTTGTTGCAGTTGTATCATTCCCGTGATCCCATGTTTCTGTAATGCCACACCGTCACTGAACCGAAGTTCAGAAGTTGTTTAGGCCAGGAAGACACTTCTGCATGTTTGCTGTGGAACAGGGTTTATCCTTATTATGTCTTTTATTGTATTTATTTTCACTCACAGTGTGAAAGGACTAGTTAAAGAGAGTCATTAAATGGGAAACCACTGAGCTGCCATAGTGAGAGCTTTGTACATTGCACCTTGTACTTTTACAGGATCGTCCATTCTCTAAATATATTTTCAAAAGGGGAAGTTGATCCATTGGCAACTCAACTACATCCGATTACCTGTGGAATGACCGTTTATATGCGCTTGTCTGACAGTAGCATCTATAGCATTTATTAAGTACATATTACATGTGGTTATGGATTAGTCTACAACATAGTCCACTATTTTACTAGAGAGGATGCATTGGTTACTATAAATCCTCTACACAATATTTATACTGGTCAAGGCCATTAATAAACAGTGATCTTGAGTAAATAATGCTTGAATCCTTGAACATAGAAGACAATAAAAATGCATATTTTATGCAAATCCATTTATATAACCTCAGACTAATAAGGTCATACAACTGTGAATGATCTTGTGTATATTTGTCTTTGAGTGGGCAAATCTTAGAACTAGCTCTTGTCAGAATCAGTATGTCTGATAGTGTGTGTGTGTGTGTGCATAAACTGCTCCTTCCCGAGCAAACCGTGGCTGCTACATTATTTATCCATCAGAAACTAAAGCAAATTCTCCTGCAGCAAAATGGATACGGACGCCGCAGCGCGCAGATGGTTTCTAGTCACATGGGCCGAGCCGGAGGAATACTCCCCAGGGACGTGACGCTGGGTGACAACAAATTAATTTCCAAAGGGCTGGAGCGTGCTGTGTGTGTGTGTATGTGTGTGTGTGTGTGTGTGTGTGTGTGTGTGAGTAGCATGCTCGTGTGTTGCGTTCATGCAACATGAGAAGAGAATAGATGAGACGTGTGGAATGCGGTGTGCGTGCAAATGTGTGTGTCTGTGTGTGTGTGTGTGTTTGTGTGTGAGAGCAGCATGCACGTGTGTTACGTGCATGTGACACAAGAAGTGAATAGATGAGAAGCTGTGTGGAAGATGCGTGCGTATATGTGCGTACGTACGTGTGTTGTGACGGGGCTGTGGTAATGAG
The DNA here is from genome assembly GCA_027564835.1 of Typhlichthys subterraneus. Taxonomy (NCBI): domain Eukaryota; kingdom Metazoa; phylum Chordata; class Actinopteri; order Percopsiformes; family Amblyopsidae; genus Typhlichthys; species Typhlichthys subterraneus. Next base: position 7,332 of record JAODUH010073114.1, read on the forward strand.
GCTCGGCAGAAGCCCACGTTGGTATTAAATGCACATCTCCCTCTCTGTAAAGGCAGTAAAGCATGTTGGAGAGCTAGTGAAATGTTTACAGCGCTGTGGTTGGCTCCTGCAACATGCGTCGCTATGGAGGATATTACTGCAGCTCACAGCCCTAATCACTCATCCCTGCCCATCAATCAGAGCACCCCCCCTCCCCTTCCTTTACCCCCTTGTCTCCGCAGTGCCTCTGAAATACGCATTACAAGGACACTTTCAATGTCTTGGTGAGAATGATCAAGCCCGGCTGAATAGGCGTCCCATTATGTTTTGCTTAGTGGCAGAGATCCATACAGATGTGAGTCCCGGTGTCGTTTGGTCATCGCTTAGTGTAAAGCCAGGGATTACAGTGGATGTTGGGGTTCGTAGTTCAGTATAAAAGGTACAATACTGAGCATTCATCCTCTCACCAATAAATAGGATTTCAACAAGTGGTTTTATAATTGTGTGTCCGTTTTGACTGTGTTATTTAGATGAATGTATGACTTGCAAGAAAGTGTGACTAGTCTTGAACCTCTGTTCATGACAGGTCATCCTAAAGTGGTTTCTGATAGGGGCTCTATTCTGGTAGACTCAATGGAGCTTCAATTTAATTTCACAGCGAGTATCAGTCTGGAACCCCTCGGTGCACACAAGTGCTTGTTGCCTGTTTATGAAACAATTAGGCGGGGTTTCACAAGATGACATCAGCGTGCGTCGCACGTTTCAGTTTCCACTGGCGCTGTGGCTGATTTTAAACATACTGGTTGGTTTTTGTAAAGGTAGGTAGTCCAAAGGACGTTTGGTTTAAATGTATTAGCACTGCCTTTATGATTAACACTTTTGAATAGAGGGGTTCCAGACTGATTCTTGTAGAGAAATTAAATTGGAGCTGGCAAGATCAGGATAGTCTCTCGAGGCTACTATTCTGGTAGGAGACGCTGTCATACGAAGTCATCACATTGAAAACAGTTTGGAGTTTTTCCACTTGCCTTAATAATAAAGTCAGTAGCTGAGGCTCAAGCTTACAGTCCCTTAACGAAAACATGTGGAATACCTTGTTTAAAGGTGCGAGCTACCATGTTTTTGCTGCAAACTAGTTTCCTTGAACATTATAGACAACATGAACGTTCTTTCTCAAGATCACTCCAAAGCTCTCACAGATTTAATTTCCGCTTCTCCACAATATTTCTTTGTTATCATGCCACGCCAGACAGGACAGAGGAGATGAACCCAAGCCGAAATGAGTGTGGGATATTGCCGCGCTTTAATTATTATGAGGAAAAGAAGTCTGTCTTTGTTTCTTAGTAAAGTAATAGGTTCCTGTGTTGATTGAGTAACACCAATTACAATCGCTACACAGCCATGACTGTTCCAGCCTCCACTACACCGCCGCTGTGCTTTTGAAATAAATTACTATTTTTAGATGATCCAATTTACACCATCCTTGGCAACCTGGGCGTAGGTGTGTGTTTTGTGTGTGCGCGTGTGTGTGTGTGTGTGGTTGTCTGCACACTTACATACAGCAGGTTGTAGGTGATAGAACCATTTGCAGCAAGGTGTGGGAAGCACACGAGGAACAAATGGCATGATTACATTTTCTGAAAACACATTTATTAGTGAGTTGTCACCCACATGCATCGTGGGTGGAAACAGTGACAGGACCGAACCACGCGCCTGTGGCTTTTACAGATTACTTTTGTAGTTGTTGTGATATTTCTGACAGTGTCTATTTGTGATAATTCTTTGCTTTGTGGACATAGAAGTGAGAGCGATCTCTTTTTATCTTGTGGTATGGTAGCCCATGGCCTGCACACAGAGGCACCGGTACACAGGCAACATTTACCTCAATGGGGGGGAGGAACTCCTGTACAAACTGCTGTGGCACTGCATTAGGCCGGTGTCATCGTGCCTTCCTTGCTGTGGCCATAAAAGTTAATTAAAGAAAAAGTATGTTTTATTGTGCCCTGCTGCTCAAGTGCAGGTGCTGGGCGATTTAATGTATATAATAATAGTCTCCAAGCATCTTTAGACGCTGTCAGGGAAGGTGTACAGCTGAACAATGACAGCTTATTAAAAAATTCTATTTAATTGAATTCCAATTATATTGACTATTTAATGATGTAATTTTGGCTGATCCTTACATTTTACTTTGCCATAATACAACTATTTTAACTTTTAGAAATGTACGTAATTTAGTGTCTCCACATCGATTGCTAGTGGAACTGAGCAGATTTGAAGTGTGTTCAGTAGTGAAGATTCGCCATAAAATGCCTGTCTGGACCATTTCTACCAAAATACCATGGAAGTGGAACATAGACCATTTTGACTGGCTCTTAATCTGTCTGCACAGCACCGTGCAGATACAGGATTCATAGCACTATCACTGTTTCAGCTCTGCCAACATTTTAATGATCTTTGTTTTGCTGAGTGTATTTTGGGAATCTCCCAGGAGAGTGTGAGATTTTTAGGACTGGCTGATTCAAATCCCTGAAGTTCATTTTTCTTTCTCCAGTAACAGCAGTGCCCTCCTTTTTTGGCACTTTTGAAAGAAAAATACGGGTATATCAAAAACCCCCTAACCCATGAGCATACAAATCTGTGCATGGATGTGCTCACACCCAGAAATCCTCCTACACACACTTAACCAGGCAAAATGGAGTGGAGTAAGTCTGTGCAGTGATATGGACACTAGGGTGAACGCGTTGCACTGATGTGTGCACTCCATGTGCAGGTTTATAGTCAAGCTCGTGTAATTACAGAGAAGAATTTGGCCATAAATTAGATGCTGTAGCTGTAGGGGATGGGGTTGTCTTGGGGCGGTAGCTGGGGACAACAGTAGAGGATGCATTAAGCAATTAAAACCAGAGTAGCAGCAGAATGAAGTGACGCAGAGGTTTTTTTTTGACGCTGTCCTGTAATTGCCTCACATTCAGGCTGTACATCAGCATGCTGGTCTGACAGTTTGTCTGACACAATCACACTCAGCAGAATACACACACAAATGCTGCAGATACGGGAACACGGTGTGCCCCGGCTTCCCTATTATGACAAGATAATTGCGAGTATACCCGAGGTAATTATTTCAGCCTAATTAGATTCGCTAGAATAACACTTTCTTTCCCAGAGTTGAAGGCGAACACGCGCCTGCCATTACTTCGTATTGCAGTCGGCAACAGCAGACGCGTGCTTGAATAATCGCACGTTAATATTTGATGAGCGACATTGGCGCGAGCAGCCCGCAGTATTTCTCGAGCTGGAACCGCACGGGATTATGTTCACACGCACAAGCTCATCTATGATTCATCTGCCGGCCGAGCGCGAGCCGCCGCTGTTTTTACTCTCTTAGCATTCGTCTCTTCTGTCTGCGGCAGATAAGCCAGTGGACATACTGGGACATGTACGCCGTATGCGGCGAGGGGGAGATAGCTATGGAAAGGAGACAGTGGAACAACGGAGGGAGAATAAGCTCTTGTTTGTGCCTGTAAAGCAGCAGCTGCTTGGTTGTACTCCCCTGCCTGCATCCCTGCCCTGCCCACCCCTCCCACATTTCTTTCCAAGGCCCCCTGATAAATGCTAATGTATGCAGCATGGCCAGTACAAAACCAACAGGGAGGGGTCCTCTCCCTTGATTACACTGAGAGTGGCTTGTGTGTGGGGGCGGGGGCGCGCGTGTGAGCGACCTGGACAGACACCTCATTTAATTTAATACATTGGTGCGCTCGGCAACAGGGAGCACCAGCGAGGGGAGGGAGATAATCAAGAGGCTGGGGCCTTATAAATGTGTGCTGAGATGACACAGAAGAGATTGGATTTGGAAACGAGGAGCAAAGAGGAGCAAAACCGAGTGGAACGCACTTGATTGATTTCATTCGGGAGATCGCACCCACTGATAAGGAACACGTTATTTTATTTTTTTCCTGTGGGAGGAAGAGGGTGATTTCTTTTTTATTTTTTGTCCATATTTAATATAATAAGTGTTTTCATTGTTTCACCTATTCTTTATTCAATGAACTCTGACCTTTACGGTTACAGTTTTCCAGATAAATATGCATACATCCATATTCCTGCATGTCTGTGCATAAAATGCTTTAAAAAATTAGTGCAGAAGCCATCTAGTAAAATTCTGTATAAGTAAACACCAAAATAAATCTCTCGATTTTGTAACAGAGGACATCCACATTCATGGAATTATAAACTGTGACCAAATATAATTAAAAACACCTTTTTCTATGCTAGCTCATAGCAATAGCAATATGTTAACACTATTTATTCCCAATGTATTCCAAATGTCAGCCAACATATTAGTTACACGTTGCAACTGTTTACATGACAGTTGCTTTCAAGTAACAAGCTGTGTTTATAGAAAATGGTGATTCATTTTGCATCCATGACCCAGACTGCAAAGCTAATAGGCATGTCTCCCCCTGGCACCAGTCCCGCTCAGAAACCCTTTGAGGTAAGCTGATACCTGCGCCGCTCCTGGCCCCTGAGAAAGATGCACCCATCCTGAGGCTAGTGCACCTCTCAGTGAACGTGCACTGAGGATTGAACCTCCACCCACCCTCAGTACCTTCCTCCACACTGTGACAAATGGAAGGGAAATCAGGAGGCGGCCATGACAGGCAGATTATGAGATCCCTCTGTCTACATGACTTAACCATGTCTGTGCTTCTTAATCGTTAAATATGATTAAAGCAAACAAACAGGACATTATTAGATTAGTCAGAAGGACATGGAGTCTTTGGCGCTGATTATCTTTTCCTTTATAATGAAATGCTGCTCGAAATTAACATTGCTCTGGCTAATTTGATTTTGAATTGCCTCGAGAAATGCCAGACAGCTCTCATTTGACTGCAGACAGTTTAAGATCCTTGTCAGGGGCTTAAGACCAAATGGTGGATCGAGACAAACATTTCCAGTCTTTTGCAAAGTTCAGGGGGCTGATTGAGTTACTGATGCTGCGCTAACCATGACAAAAGACTTGATATCAAACCACAGATGAGTCAGAGACAAGGGTTTAAAGTCTAAAACACCAAAGATGTCGCTGGGCGAGATGAGCGAGGCAGCGTGGAGAAAGATGGTGAGAGAGCCCAAACTAAGAGACAGTGTTGTGGTATTCAGATATGATCGAAGACCATGTTAAGTCACCTTACATATCTAATCAAATGACACAGCGAACTCAATTAGAAAGAGTTAAAGTGAGTAAGGCTGCATTTGTGTTTTGCGTAATTACCACTCTTAGCCCTGCATAAGAGCCCAATGAGGTCCTGCTGATGTGTGTAATTGGCAGCGGGTGTTGCATTGTTGTTGAGAATAGTCCTGTCAGCATAATATGCCTGTGTAAGATTTGTTAATTGCACTTTATATTGGATACAATCTGGCTGACTCAGGACCTGCTTTTGAGCCTTCCTCAGCGTCCCCTGCACAAAGATGCTGTCACTTCAAAGGCTAAAGGGTCTAGCTAAGCGTGTTTTCACATTCGTATTTAAATTCATAGTGCCTTTTTCCTATCAGATTTACAGCTCTGTGGCTGCATTGTAGGTCCACTGGCAAAGAACCAAACAGCTTGCCATTTTAAGAGACTATAGCTGCTACAGTATGTACGTATGTACATTATTTATTTTCAAATGTCACGGTTAGATTATTAGTTATTGTTGTCATATCAATATTTTATTGATGTAAATATCAATAAAGTATGACATTGTGGGTTACTCATTAGTAAATAAAACAATACTTTCTGTCTAAGAAATAAACTGCCTACATTACACACAAAAATACATTTATAAATATTCATACTTTCATTTGTCTGCATAGAAAAATAGCTGGTATGAAAAGCCATACCAAAACCATCATGTATTATTAACAGTGTTGGGGAGTAACTAGTTACTACTGTAACATTACTTTTTTTCCAGTAACTAATAGTATAACTAATGGCTTTTTCCAAAAAAGTAATGATATTACAATTACTAATCCAAGTAATGCTGTATTACTGAGTTACAAGAACGAGATTTCTGTTCCTAGCAAACTTAGGGCAGGCTGATTGAACCAACCTGTCCAATCATCTGGTTTGAGAGGCTGCAATGTTTTCACTTTGGCTGATTGTTGACTTCTAAGGTTCATTATTGTTCCAATAAAGAGGATTCAATTCTAAAATGAGCTCGCTACACAGGTTGTCATTTTTCGGAAGGGGTGAGACCGGGTAGTCATTGTGAAAATAATATAGTCATGTAACTAGTAACGTAACTAATTGCTTTTAATACCCAATAATAAGTATAGTAATATTATTACTTTTTGAAGGAGTAATACGTAAATAATAATCAGGCAATTTACTTAGGAATAGTAATAACTTACTAAGTTGATCACATAACGTAGGCTTGTGTACATACATTACACTGTACACACACAGCACTTACAATGTTCCGTTTTATAGCCAAACCAGGTTTGTACTTCAAACATGCTCCTCCAAAGAGAAAGAACTGCAACCTGGAAGCACAAGATCAGTCCTGTATTTAATAGAAACAATGCTTTCTCTCACGCAACCATGCCTCTGAATTACCTTCCATTTTTATTTTCCTGAATGAAACTTTAGGAAATCCATTCATGGCAGCCTCTGCCAGAAACATGGCTGCTTAAAACAAGAGGTCACCTCCACAGTTGTTTAATAGCTACTCAGAGCACCTAAGCGAGTGTGTGTTTGCCCTGACTGGCAATAAATACCCGTAGATCGCCCTGGGTTTACTTTTTGTCTCAGTGCTTTAAAGGGACACTTTCTGATATGCTGAGGAAACACCAACATCTGTAGGACGTCTGTGTTTCAGCCTACTCATAAACCAATATACAGTATGTGGAACATGAGTGAGGAGTTGACCATTATATTTCAACATAAGGAGGGAATTGAACCACAGTTGGAGCAGGGCTGGAAATGGCCAATCCCAGTGCAACCCTACTACTCATTGTCCAGGAAGGGGTTGATTCCATGTAGTGTACAGGGACCCCGCAAGCTTACTCAACCAAGTTGGACTGATCTCATCAGCTCTTGAGAGCAGATATCCTGCAGACTAAGAAATCAGATGTGAGGTCCCTTAGCTTCCCATAGAAGGGTCTTAGTTAAAGTGTCATTAACATACAGGAAACATCCCTGACGGGGTGGAGGCTAGGGGACAGGACAGATGTGCACCAGCGGTAGTTTATATCTCCTATGGTGCTTGCATTTATTCGTGCACATATTTAAATGTACGCAAATCTGTCTGCTACAACTAAAATAAGGGCGTTTTTTCCTGCCACACGGCAACAGAAATAAATATACTGTATATTTGTATGTTTCAATATCCTATATACCTGTTTGTTATAGCTGGACATAATTGTCATTTTGCTTGTAATACAATAGGACTGCCTCAATTGTATTTCTCTGTCTGGTTTGGCATACGTCTTACAGGCAAGCAGCAATCACAAAGGTTTGATTACTGATACCATTTGCTCGGCATGTCGGTTTATCTGCTTTCTCCCTTCTGCCTTAATTCTGCTCTTTCAGGCGTATCTCTCTTTCTTCCCTCCTCTCTCTGGCTGGTGGCAGCAAGGAACTTGCAATGCACTTCACGTTGAAGTCAGAGTGTGTTGCTATGGTGGTTGCTAGGGATTTAGCCTAGAGCGACGTGAAAAGTCCGAATATTAAAGGTGTCCTTCTGATGCAGAGCCATTTGAAGCTGCAAGGAATGAGCAATCACCTTGTAGGTGTTTTTTTCACCCTGAGTCACTTCTTTCATTACCGTGTCTTTTTCTGGAAATGCCAGAATTGATTTTCAAAACACACACACACACACACTAGAAAGGACTGCAAATAAATGCAGAAACCCAATAAGAGAAGCACATTCTTTCTATATGAGTGGTAGTTTCCTCATTTGGTCAGTTATACATATACTCTACTTCACGTAATGAACACCGTCTTATCCATCTTCTCAGAACTGAAGTAATGTGTATCAGGGTCTTACTCATATTCACTTCCTCAAAGAAAAAAATGCTGTCAGTGGTTTTATCTGTCTTCCTACAGTGTAATTACTGTATCTAAAGGCAGAATGCTTGTGTAATAGGGCAGGGCACATTGGTAGTGTGAGCCATTTTGTCTAGAACAAACACTTGGTTAAATACATTCAGAAAAACATCTTTGAAGAGACCATCAACTGTCCAAAATGTGATGGACCTGTCCTCTCTTTAAAAGGAGTAGTAGGCAGGATTTCACAGCTATAAATGTCTCTGTGTCATTTGTTAGAAATGCCATAGACATCCGCCAGCTCTCAGTGAGTGAAATTCTCTGTGAGAATATCTGCCGTCCTAGTTGATAGCCCCTGCCTCTGTATAAGTTGATTTACATTTTACCAGTCAGGGCCTCTTTTCCCTGATTGGTCCAGCAATTATATATTGCCTGTCAATCACACAAATACTTACACACAGTTACAAGAGGTTTGTAAATGGACTAACCAACCTAGAGGGAGGGAGCAGAGGAGGAGCGGGTGGGTTTTTGTTTCAGATTTTCATTCTTTTTCCCCTTTTCCTTGCGTTCTTTTTGAACTAGCTTTAGTTGCAACTCTCAAATGCGACAGTATAGCGCAGCTTAAACTTCCTACCATTTCAGTGTTATGTCTCTACAGTATGTTTGTCTTGCTGCACTCTAACCTTACTCAGCTGGCATCTCAAATACTAGTTCCCTCCTTACTATCTGTGTATTGCCTTTCACTCTGTCAGTTGACTCTCCCAAGCCATCTACTAGGGGTGCACAATATATCGATTCAGTATCGTTATCGCAATATCACGTTGCGCAATATCATATCGAAGATGT
>JAODUH010073125.1:0-16180 GCA_027564835.1 Typhlichthys subterraneus
AACGTAGCGTTTCAGCAGTGTGCAAAAACCAACCACAAGTTACAATGATTTGTAATGTACAGTATTATGTCTGTGGGTGATGGGCCCAGCACGTACCTGTGCCCAGGGCCCATGGACGGCTTAATCCGTCTATGGCTAGGAGGACATGTCGTATTCCCCTATTCCCCTGGTCATTCCAGTGAGGTATGTGGGCTCACCAGTTTGGGAAAGATAATGGAATATAATGTGTTAATCCTGAGATCTGGGGAGCGGCCGGCTGCTAATCCAGGGAATTGTGGTGGGATTGGAGCCCTGGCTAGACTCCCAGAGCTGGAGAACTGTGACTGGGTGGATTTGGCTTCAAAACCCTGGATGGCAACTGCCGCTGTCACTGCCACTAACAAACACTTAGACATGCAGGCACACTTGTGTCTACCTCATACTCCCACACATGCATTTTAGCACACTCACACGCACAGTAAGGGAGATGATATGATACTGTATTATTAAATGCTGAAAGCCTTAAGTCTTGTGCTGCCTAAAGCATTTTAAGTGACTCTTTAATTAAGACTCTTGTAGTCTTAACCGTTTGACATATTCTACTCATTCTTCTACGCTGTGCTTTTATTTATTATTTTAAATCATTATGTCCTCAATGAAAGCCCCACATCACTTGTCACTCTTCTGCTTGAATTTTGATGTTCCTCAATTGAACGCTCTGTTGAGGAAATGTGTTGAATTACAAGAAACATGGCACATCTTTAGTAACTCAATGTGAATGATTAAAGGAGCCGGGCTTTGTGATGAGGAAAATCAGACACATTTGAAGAGCACGCACGAACAAGCATATGCACACATATATTCACAGAAGACAGAAGAATGCTGTCTGTTTCTCTCTCTCTGACACACACACGCAGACGCTCCCAGGCCAGATAGACAGACGGACAAACTTTCAGGAGGTGATACAGTTGGCCTTGTTGTGGCAGACATTTTGCTTTGGTTGACCCAGAGGTTGCGACCCTCATTCATCTGCAATGTCAGCGAGACACCGGTGCCTGTAGACTGTCACAGATTTAGAGACACTGTGCGTCACCACTGAACCATCAGCTCTGAGCTCTCGTCAAAGTGGATGAGGCGATGTCGTGATTGTCCAGACGTTATTCTTTCTCTCTCCTCTTCTGTGTTGTTCTGTATTCACACAATGTATTAACTCAATCCTAAAAGTATTCACTGCAATAATATGTTCATTCAGAAATGCTTATGTTTTCAATATTTTGAGCTGCTGTTGTAGAGGCTTTATATACAATATTTATGGTAGGTCTTACAGGTAGGTCTTTTCTGACATGTTGTCTGCATGCATTTGTAAATAAGACTAGAAAGATCCATTATTTTGTAAAAAGTCTGTGGAAATTAAATGAATTATTTTCACTGTATGGTCATTAAAAAACGGCTTGGGAAACGGAGTTGAAAACGTGACTACAGATTGGACCAAAGGATGTTAGCGAGGACGTGCCGTTGGCTGCTGTGTTGCAGTGGGTTAAACATTTGTCAGGCTGCACCACGGCAACAGGCGGCACAGGAGGAGGAGTACCACTTTGTAAACAACCACTGATGGTCAAGGCATTGTCACGTGCCATTGATCTCTTCCTCCAACCACGTGCCTCTTTCTAATGACATCGTCACTCTTAATGACGTTCATATTTTATTTGTGCTTCCCCCTGAGCTCTTTGTCTTTAATTCTAAAAACTGAACTAATAACATCACACCTCTCTCCTCCACCTGCTTGCATACAGTACTCCAGAGAGAGAGAGAGAGAGAGGGAGAGAGAGAGAGAGAGAGGGAGGGATGGAGAGCGAGAGAGGGAGAGAGAGAGGGATGGAGAGATAGGGAGAGAGGGAGGGAGAAGGAGGGAGAGATGGAGGGAGGGGGAGAGGGAGACATCTAACCACCAGCTTCTTCTATTGTTATTTACACAACATTGACATGCTATGTCTCTCTGTCGTGTCCTTCTCTCTCTCTTTAACTCTGATTCCCTCCCTCTGTCTCTCACCTGTTCTGTGCTGTGTCATGGAGTGTAGGCTGCAGGCGCTGAGTGGGAGAAGTCTGTCTTTGCGTCCCGCGTGTTTTCTACAGTAGCCCTTGTTGTCGTCTAAATGAAAAGGCCAGTCGACATCAGTGCGTGACGTTTGCTGTGCATCTGAGGCAAAGCCCTGAAAGTGGTGCCCTCGAGGTGTGTGTGCGTGTGTGCATGCGTGTGTGCGTGCGTGTGTGGCGGTCTGGAGGTGACAGAAGATACAAGATCAAACACTGTTTCTGATTCCCTTCCATGCAGGTTCATTCTGGGCGAGCTTAAACATCGCCCAGGTTCCGTGTGTGATCTTGGCTCTCAACGTGTGTGCTTGTGTGTCAGGGGGAGGGGGAGAGAGAGTGAGAAAGGAGAGGGACAGAACAGGGGAGAATGGGGGCATGTTTGTGTGGGAGGAGGAGGAGACAGCAGAATGCACTGGGGACTGCTTGACGTCTGCACACCATGCGCTACCTGTGCATTTACATTCTGCTGGATAGCACCCCCCCCCACCCCCGTCTCAGCAAACCACTTTGCTAAGACGCACACTATGAGGCGGAGATGATGATAATTATGATTATTCTAAAACTAATAATACCTAAATGCTGATATACATGAAACTAAAAAAAAAAAATATATATATATATATATATGTATATATATATATATATATGTATGTATGTGTATATATATATATATATATATGTGTGTATCGTCTGTGACCTGTAACGGGGTCCCGAACCCCTATTTAGGAGCAACTGTACTAGCAGGGATAGACTAAATGCTTAACTGTGAGTCTTGGTAGTCATATCAGCATCTAGTCCTCCAGTGTTAGCTTTTCATCCCATTATGCAGATGGAAGCTCGCATCATTGAACTTCCTTATACCACTTCGTCATGAACGGCCTTAGTAGCAGCATCATCAACCTAACATTTAAACCGTTGCCATAAATGTTCATCTCTCTGCTTTTGAAGCTAGTGTGTTTCCTACTTTTGTTTCTTATCATTGCTGTAACTACGAGGAAACACATCGCGGTTCAGTAATTGAAAGAAACGTACATCAGGCCTTCCACCTTCCTTCGTCACCTGTTTTCAAGGGGAAATTGAAGAGCATGGTTCTGGTGTAACGAGGTGAGGTGTAATGCGTCTCTGCAATCTTGTCCATGTTGTTTCTATGGCAAAGCTTGCCTCTCCTGACTTTCACCACACTCACTCTCTCACGAGCACACGCACGCACACGCACACACACGCACACACACACACACACACACACACACACACGCACACCTTTTGAAGTTTGCCAGCCCTGGCAACTCTCAAAACACATCCAAACATCTATAACATGAAAAGAGCCATTTCTGCATAAAGTGGCATAAATTACTGCAATTATGATGCTTATGCTGTCTCTGCTTTTTGCTTAGCCAGTTTTTCCCTCGCAGCGTTGCGTCCCAGGCTGAGTAAAGATGAGGCACCTTGATACGAGGTTGTGACAACCCAAGATGACTCATCTGTAAACATTTTAATCTATTGTTTACCGCATAGTTGCAACTGTACTTCAATGTGAAATTAAACTGCTTAGAAACTCAATTCTTCGATTGAGTTTTCCAGCTGTGTGACGCTCCGAATCTCCTCTCTCTCAGTTAGTCTTGGAGCGGCACTCCATTACTGCCATCTCCTATTAGGTGCACAAGCCTGACAACACTTATAGGGATTGTCAGGCAGGTCCCAGGGAGCGAAACTTATCTTAAAACATACAGCATGGCTCGGGAAAACCAGAGAAAGTGAGAAGCCATTTTATTTCCTTCCGCGAAAGCTCTGAAAAACGTCAACACTCACTGGTGTTCCTGCAGTTTGACATGAGACACAAGATGGACTTCAGACTTCCACACTAATTTGTCATCACTGTGGGTGGGTAGTGTGCATACGTTTGCATGTACATATGTACATACAGTATACTTGTGGTCATGCTGTAGAGGAGATGAAGCTGTGGCAGGTTTCTGGCAGGGTCATGCTTGTGTTTTTCCTCTCTCATCACTTTTTTTTTCTTCACACAGACACATGCACGTGCATGCGTGGACGCGTGCACGCACATACTATTGCCCTCTTTCTCCTTCTTGCTTTGTGGCCATGGGCAGGCTTGTAGTTGGCAGACGGTGCCTCCTGCCTGGATCGTGCATGCTCTCGCGCACGCGCGCGCGCGTGTGTGTGTGTGTGTGTGCGCTCTGTCTGTTGTATAGCTCTGCCATGCTTGCCAGTCTACCAGTCTCAAGTACCAGCTGGGCACCCAAACTCAAACCCAAAATAAACTGGACATGCTATCCATAGGCCTGTGTGTGCGTATGTGCGCGTGTTCGTGCATGTGTGTGTGCTGATGTTGATTGGACACTGTTTGAGTCTAATTAAAACAAGTAGTGAAACAAACAGGCCTTGAATGGCTGAGACGGTCTCCTGTCTCAACTTTGCATTACACTGAGACCCTCCTTGCTAGGATTAAACACTCAAACAATTACAAAGCCTTATTTGCTATTTAAATTCTTCTAAATGCCGACTTAATCCCCATATTCTGAAGACATCAGTGGTGAAAGGCAAAATAAATTTAGAGAGCGATCTAATTCGAGCATCAGTTTGGCTTCCGTTAGCTATTATAACACTTACATAAGTTTTAGGCGGGAAATTAATGAGTTGTGGCATGCTTGCATTATATTTGTTCCTGGTGAAGCCATATTTTCCATATGTTGGGCTGATCTTGGTCTGACCAGATATAAGATATAGGATGCATAATGTAGGATGTATATATAACACACACACACGCATATCTTTCAAACATTAGTATTATGTACTCACACTTATGCGTGTGTGTGTTATGCACTTGAATATGTTTTCCCATAAGTGTGGCAGGTGTGCGCGTTCCTTTACTGCCACCAGGGGTATATTTACAGACAGTGACTTTAATGCAGTGTAATGATTATTTTTATCCCAGGTACTTGGCCAAGCCCTTCACTGAGAGCAGAATGACTCCCTACTGGCCCGCTGATTACCTCTGTGACTATACTGCCACACCTGCCCCCACCCCGGCACGCCCCACTTCCCCCTCACCTCCCCCCCCCCCCCCATCCCCCGCAGTATCACACATTTACCACAAATACAGATGACCGCTTTCTCTCTTTGTTACACTTTTGTCTCTATTGACTTATGCTCTCATCCCTTCTCTCTCCCCTTCTGACCACGACGTCTCTCTCTCACTCCCCCCTTCCCCTCTGTCTGCACGCCTCCTGTTCTCTCCCTCTGCACTTATTTGCCTTATACCTCGTCTGCCTTTCATGCATTCTCAATCTCTGGTCTCACACACACACACACACACACACACAGGTGTTGGTTCTGCAGTAAGTGGCTGGACGTCACACTTGGAATAACACACTGACAGTTGGTATTAGCCCAGGCTCACGCTCCGCTGGTGTCCCACCGGTCTTTGTCCTGTCTCGTCACAGTCAGGGTGCTGTGCTGGGCGACACTCAGAAAAACAGGATAGATACTGGTTAACACCATCACCGCTGATGAGCATCTATAAAAGAAACAGCTAATGACAATAAACAGAATTGCAATCACATTTTTTTAATGGAAGTGGACATGAGCGTATTATTGTGTGTTATTGTAAATTGTGTGTGTGTGTGTGTGTAGCTTGTACTACCGGCTGAGCTCCGGCTCTATTTCAGCCCTAAGGTCACAGTTGGGTCGAGGCTGCCCGTGTTTGCTGTTAAGGCCAATTCTTCAGAGGGGCCCGAATCCAGAAATCCACATCAGGCATTTAGCTCTACTTTGTAAAGCACCAACCTCTCACCGCAGCTCTGCTGGCTGGGCCTGAGCCAGATCAGATGTTTGTTACTGATTATTAAAGCCAATGTCTGTGTTTGTTGACCAACACTGTTTAGATATCGATTCTGTATGTGTGCGTGTGTGTGTGTGTGTGTGTGTGTCCACCAATGTCATCCAGTGAGCAGAGCCTTAGTACTCAGTACATTACCTTTTGCCTTTTGGTCCTAAAATAATCAGACAGTATTACAATATACATTATAATGTATGGAGGGTTGGTGGTCCTGGCTCACAGTCAGGACCAGAACATTGTCTGATTGGCGTATATGGTGTATAGTATATAACATCCTTTCTGTTTAGTGGCATTTGGAATAGAGAGATCCACTACAGAGCCCGATACTGTGATGCACTACGAAAAGGTCAGCTTTCACTGAAGGATTGTGTGACGACAACACCAGCTTGGTGAAAAACACTGCCTCTCTGAGTATGTCACAGAGGTTAAAGCGGTAGTCTGGTAGTGTCTGGTATCACCGTACGCACGCGCACACACACACACATGGTTGAAAACCTTCCATGCATAGTTATGTTGTTAGCAAAAAATGTTTTACCTTTAATCATAATGTATTGTCTAATACTATTACAAATACATGAATACAAAAGTCATACTGAAATTGAAATCACCTAGTTTTACAATGCACATGTCTGACATGTGCCTCCATTACCAATAAACACCACATTACTTTACTCAAATATGTCAATGTATGTTGCCCATCTCTGCTTGATTGTGTGTGTGTTATAATCTGAGCTGCATTGTGCCTAACTGCAGTATTAAACTGTTCTGGACTGTTCTGATAGAGGCTGTAATCTCTTCAGTGCATGGCCAGTTTATACGGTCTGCTCCATATTGCCTGGGGGACATGTTGCAGGAGGCATAGGGCCACAATTATGTTGTGCCTCTGCATAAAGAAGAACTATCTGGTTAGGATTTACTATTATTTACATATTAATGTTATTAACTTTCATAACTGGGAAATAATTTATATTTAGATAAAATCAAATGTGTTTTATTTTTGGTGCTTTTTCTAAAAATACGTCTACAAAATGACCAAATCCTGCCGTTATGTGAACCTAAGAACTTTAAAGAGTACCTACACCCCAAGCACATAATAGCAGGGGTGCATCTAAAGTACCTAGGGTATTCAAAAATAGATAGCCAACCACAGGAGAGCAGAGATTATCTAGGCCACGCCTCCCACCTCAACCCAAAATGTCAGCCCCCGTCCTTCCCCCACAGGACGGTTACAGGCAGGCAGGCTAGAGGGGCATTTCACCTTGGATCAAATGTATGTCGTTCCTGACCCATGCCGTTGTTTCAGATGTATAGAAATAATGACATGGGTTAACATGTTTCATTTAGTGGAAGACATACTAACATGTTATACCAACATTCTAACAATAACAAAAAACATGTTATAGAGTACTGTAATTACTCTATAAAGGTAATACATACTTTTAATTCCTGACAAATATGGTGAATTCTCATTATTTATCCAAAACCTGGGTGAAATAATCCAGAATTTGCATACTATTGAATACAGAAAATGATGAAATTCTAGTATCCCCCCCCCCACACACACACACACACACAGTCTTTCTCTCCGTCGCTTTCTGTCTCCTGTGCACTCCGTGCAGAAATGATTTCCATTCCTGCTGAATTAATGAGGTTCTGCTGAACTGAGAAAAGGCGCGCACGCACACACACACACACACACACAGCTGCACAGATACGAATGCACAGGCACAGAGGCTCAGTCAGTCACACACATCTAATAGAGGCGTAGGAACACACACACACACACACACACACACACAAATGAACACATGAGCGCACATACTTGCATAAACACACACACACACAAAGCAGGCACAGCCTCACCATCCATCACACATTTAATAGCGGCATATAGGTACACATAGCTGTATTTAGTTCCAGTTAAAAACGCTCTTGCTCGACTGCATAGTGTGCTATGATAGACACCAGTACAAAATAGTCCTTACCGTCCCCAACAACACTGACCAATCAGGCATCACATTGATTTAAGAGTCAGCCAGGTACCTTCTCAGGTGCACATGGTGTACACCTACACACGCACACACACATGGATACACAGGCATGTTCACACGGTTATATGTAAGCACAAACACACCAGCCTCATGGGTTGGCCCCAGAACGAGTCCTAGTCGCCATGGTAACACATTAATGTGTATGTAAAACAATACAGTGCGTTGGGACTCTCTTAGCATGCTAAACAACCCCATCTCCAACCCCACACACACACGCATGCCCTATCAAACGGACACACGCATTTAAAAAGTGCTGCGTGTTTTTCTTGTTCATTCCAGAGTGTCGTCAGGTAACAGTGTCTCTGCTAATCTCTGCTAGGCACTGAGAAGTAACGGTCGCATACCGGCCTTGGTGCCATCGGAGGTACAGTGCTATGACTGCCATAGACAAAATGCACTCTGCTTATGCTAACCAGGGATTTACTGTACCTTTTACATGATACAGCACTTGATAACGCCTCCTGTATTGTTTGGACTTTCTGACTTGGACGGTAACACATGGTCTCTTTCCTTGTTCGTCTACGCTCTCTGCTGTCTCCGTGTTTCTCTTCCCCGTTTTTTTAGCGACGCCAACGATTCCAATATCATGTGTGTTCCTTCTATTCCGTTTGCTCACTTCGTCGGCCCTGCCTCTCTGTTTTGATCTCAGGCAGCAACCAGTCAGCAGTCAATAATCTGTTAAATAGCATTGATCGCCACCATTTAGTTTCCTGGCCAGCTACTTAGGTTGTAAAGCTGATCAATGCCTTTGAATGGGAGCCACCTAGATAGCCGATTGACTGCTGGGATGCACACAGCAATCATATCATTTGTCTTCATTTGCAGTTCAATTATTCCTTCTAATGGCTGGCATCAAAAATGGACCCACACTGGCCCACTCTGGGAACGCTGTGCCTAAAAGTGTGCAGTGCATGCTGGGTAGTCATGATTTGTCCACCCCCCCCCCCCTTCTGTTCCTCCCTCTTCCTCTACAACCCGTATCCTGCAGTATCTATCTGTTCTCCTTGCCTTCTCTATGGCAGAGCTCAGATGGTCACCTCTCGTGTGCGTGTGCGTGAGTGATTTGTTTGTGTGTGTGTGTGTGTGGTTTCTGAGTGTATGCAGATAGTGGCCTGGCTGTGTGGATGGAGTGTGACCCAGACTGGACTTCCCCTGCTCAAGAGCCCCTTCCTGAAGTCATCAATCACAACTTGTAGGGCAATGAGCGTGCATGTGTGCGTGTGAGTGCGTGTGTGTGTGTGTGTGTGTGTGTGTGTGTGTGTGTGCTCTAGACTCATAGTGGCCCTGTGTGATTTCTATGTGACTTGAGCGTTGCTCTCAGTGTTTAGGTACCCCATACAGATCAAGGATGGGCCTTTAAGATCATCCCCCCCCACTCTACTAGACATGGGGCTGACTAGCTGGGCTTTGCCACTATGTGTGGTTTTATTGCCCAGCTATAGGAGTAACACACTTCCCCCCCCCCCCCGAATATTCCACTGTACATTTTTCTTCCTGTCTTTCTCTCCATTTCTTTTCTAGTCTTTCCCTCTGTCTGCCTCCCTCTGGTTTTATTGGGGTGGGAGTGTCCCCCTTCCCCCTTACTTGTTTGAAGTTGCCTACTCATATATCACAGGATATCCCCTCTCTCTCTCTCTCTCTCTCTCTTGCTCTCTTGCTCATCTGTGTGTGTGTGTGTGTGTGTGCGCGTGCGTCTGTTAGGGGGTATGGTGGGGAATAACTGTTAACTCTATTTCTTTTCTACACTTTAACACCCACATGCCCAGTGGACAGCCCCCCAACACACACACACAGAGTGATATGACGTCTACACTCTCCAGCACATAGACGTCCAGCTTTCCTTAATGCTAGCTGTTGTTTTGCTGTAAGTGTGTGTGACTCACTGTAGCAGATCTGCTTCCCTCAATGTAATGCCACTGATGATGTTGGTAGCTGATAGTGTTGGATTAAGGTAAAGCAATCTCGTTAGTAACACTTTGATGATGAATAGCTGTGAATAGTGATTAATAAATGTGTAAAATTTCACTTATAAGCTCTAGACAATTTAAGACATCTACACATTTGTATATGTAGATGTCATAAAATGTTCATATTTGACATAAATTTATTAAAATATTGTATATTTCCATTAATATGATAATAAACGAGTTATGCAGTAAGCTACTTCTAACACATTTGGTCTCATTATATGGCATACTGTACAAATATTAAGAGACTTATCATTTTTAAGGCCATACAAGGAGTTTTCTCCACTATATTTCCAATGTTTTTGTGATGCATCAATGTACCGCATAATGAGTTCATTGGCTATTAAAATGATGCATTCCAAGTGCTTACTGCAGGTTTGGATTGACTATAAACCCTGAAATATCTGTTTACTGCATAGAGACCTAGCTGTTATTGTTCTAACTGAACTATCGCTCCAGTCTCTCATCTGCTCTTCTCTGCAATACAAACATAGTCTTTCACTGGAGAGTGGAGATGGTATTTTTGCGATGGGGCAATAGGGCTCATGGTAAATGTAGTCTTTACTCCAGGAAATGCTTCTGCAAATATTATAAACTATCTAATCAGTGTGTTGTTTTCTACACATTCAGTAATCAAAAAATGTTTTAACCAATCTATTGTGAAATATATTCAGTTTAATGTAATCAGTATTCGTGGCACTATTATTAATAACTTTCTTATAACACTATTAACATTTAGAAGACATCTACTGTACTAATATTAAGTGTTTTGTGCAAGCACATAAAAGTGGCATATTAGGAAGGTATTAATTACTCTTTACAGTTGCTCATTTAGTGTTGCCGTAATTTCATCTCAAACTTTGTCATACAAATGATATACAGTATGTGCACGTGTGTCAACATTCACAGAACATTTACTTGAATAAAAACCACAGTTTCCATCCTACTGGGTTTACTTTGGCTATAAGGGGTGGTAGTCTTTTTTTATTTTGATCATTACACGGTAATATTGTTTAGAGGCAATATCCTGTTTAGTTGTATAACATTGATCTGCCATTAATGTCCTTCACACACTTACTCTGTATTTTCCTCATTTGTCCTTCATAATCTTCCTTTGTGAGGTTCATTATTCACTTCTAAATCGTTGTTCTCTCCAACTCTCTCTTTTTCTCGCTCTCTCTCTCCCTCTCTCTCTCTCTCTCCCACTCTCTTTCTCCATTTCTCTCTCTCTCCCTCCCTGTCTCTCTCTCTTTCTCTCTCTCTCTCTCTCTCTCTATCTCTCTTTCTCTGTCTCTCTCTCCCTCCCTCTCTCTCTCTCTATCTCTCTTTCTCTGTCTCTCCCTCCCTCGTCCTGATTATATTCCCTGTTTTTTCCCTCTGTGCCCTTGGTGTCATCTAGATACTTCCCCTAGCTCTGCTACGCGCTACCCCTCGACCCCCCCCACCCACCCATCCTTCCGCCCTGCCTCCCTCCTTTCTCTCTCTGGCTGAGGACGAGGAGGTGAAAAGCAAGCGGATTACAGTGGCAGTTTAATCTGGTTGACCCACCGAGGGATTTCTCTCTGGGGCAGCCGTGCTCTTGGGAGGGGGGGGGGTTGTTGGGGGGTGGCAGCAGGGTAGTGGGGGAGCTGGTGAGGGAGGTGACAGACTGGGAGGTGGAGCAGGGGGAGAGGTGAACGAGATGGAGGAGATGGGAGCCCCAGGTGGGGGAGGGGGCTGGGAGAAGAGCTCATATGGGGGATGGGAGGGAGGGAGAGAGAGAGAGCGAGAGATGTGGCTCTCAAAGCGTGGGTCAAGACCCCTCTGGCCACACAGTGCTTTAGGTGGTTGCAAGATGATTCAAAAATGATATGATGCTATTAAATGTTATGCTATTCAAAGAAGTGGTAGCAATGAACCCCTCTTTTTTGTGTATGTGTAGATGGCTTTGTGCATATGGATGGCTGTGTCTAGGTGTGTGTGTGTGTGTGTGTGTGTATGTATGTATGTATGTGTGTGTAGATGGCTTTGGGAGTATGGATTGCTACATGTGTGTGTGCGCATGTGTGTCCATTATAATGGAGGAGGGGAACGGCTGTGTGATTTGGAAATTGAATATTACTGCTATACCTTGTATACTTTTCCTACCCCCCTGTCATAGAATTACCCTTGGCATCTATTAATAGCATCACTAAACACATTTATAGTAATATAATGTTATAATAATACAAAAAAAAATGTCATTTTCTAAGTGTCTTTAGAATCTGTCCTGAATGTCTTTCATATTGAAACTAAATTGCATGATAAGGCCACTTTGTAAATATTGTAAAAATGTTGTAAGAGATGTGGCTGAAGGGCATTGTAACAAAGTTATACTTTTAAATACAGTGCACATGTATGTCATCATATTTTCTTCTTCTATGATCTTATATTCGTTTGATTTGTCATGTGTTTTTGGTGGCTATACAGTATGTATAATGTAATAAATCAGGTAGTTTCAAACTGTAGTAGTTTCAAACTGCTGACACATGGTACAATACAGTTAAAACCCTAAACCAAAGGGGGATTAGGTCCACTGAACACACTGTGAAGTCATACCAGAGAATTTGGAAATTGTGTTGTTTTGCCTGGAAAGTTGTAACTTTGTACAAACCAAATGTAATTTTTTAGCACATTTCCTGCTTTAAGTCTGTCAACGCTTGCATCAGGTGGCAGTATTGTGCGCCAAGCAGAGAGAAAAATCCTCTTAACGAGTTGGACAGCCGCCTTCAGCTGAACAACTAATTGACTCCAGTGGTATTGTACCGTTTTAATGATCTAACTGGCTTTATTGAATTGTGCTGAACACAATGCGGGGGTCTACGGCAGACTGTGACTGCTGCTATGTTTGCCTGTCCAAGGCCTTTCATGTCCATCGTATCGCTGCCGCTTTCATCACCGTGCCCCCCGCCGTGCCGATTCAGAGGAAAGGGGTCCGAGTCGGTGTGGCGGATTAGTTTCCAACTGGTGCTTGTCCAGATTCTGACTCTGAAAAGGAGGCTTAACTAGCCTCACCTCAGAACAGATGAGCGGAAGAAAGAGAGGAGAGGAGAGGATGGGAGAGGAGGGGAGCAGAGCAATTGTTTACCTTTCAATTAACTCCCTGGATAGTCCCGTCTAAGAGAAGACAAGTCAAGTGTGTTGGACCGCCGGCGGAGAGCCTGAGCAGAGCAGAGCGGAGAGGCTGTCTCTGTGCCCTGGCTGTGCACCCTAGGGCCTGCGCTCTAAGTGCCTGGCGGCCGTGCGCGGGCCAGCACGGAGCTGCTGGCATCACTGTGACAGCCCCAAGCACCCTTTAACATGGCTGCCTCCAGACCTTATTTTAGACCACACCAGGTGCAGGGGTGTTTTGGGCTTGTTACATGATCTGTGTGTGTGCGTGTGCGCATGCGTGCGTGTGTGTGTGTGTATGTGAGACTCGGGAGGATACAGAATGATGGACAGGCCTTGTGATTATGGCTGGGTCAGGCGCGTGTGTGTGTGTGTGTGTGCGTGCGTGTGTCTAGGAAAGGTCATAAATTGGGCGGAGGTGCCAGGAATAGCGGTGTGAGATGCCTGAGTGTCTGCAGGGCCAGTGAGTGACCCTCTGCACACACACGCACGCACGCACGCACATACACACACACACGCACGCATGCACACACACACACGTACGCTTGCACACACACACGCACGCACGCACACACACACACACACGTACGCTTGCACGCACGCACACACATACGCACGCACATATAGTAGCAGACAAAAGCTGGTCAAAGTAGGGCAGTTTTCTGCCCCTCCCTCCGTCCGACTCTCTCCTCCTCTCACACTTATCTTTCTCTTCATTCTTTCCTTCCTTTCTCCCTTCATCCTCTCCTCCTTCATTGTGCTGCTCTATCTCTTCTCTCTGTTTGCCTTTTCTCTCTTCTTTTTAGTCTCTATTTCTCTCTCCCTCTCTCTCACTATCATTCTCTCCCTCTCTCTCTCTCTCTCTCTCTCTCACTATCATTCTCTCCCTCTCTCTCTCTCTCTCTCTCTCACTATCATTCTCTCACTCTCTCTCTATTTCTCTCTCTCCCTCTCTCTCACTATCATTCTCTCACTCTCTATCACTCTCTCTCTCTCTCTCTCTCACACACTCTCTCTCTCCCTCTCTCTCACTATCATTCTCTCCCTCTCTCTCACGCTCTCCCTCTCTATCACTCTCTCTCTCTCTCTCTCTCTCACACACTCTCTCTCTCTCTCTCTCTCTCTCTCTCGTAAACACAAAGCTGCTCTCTGGATCTGGGATGCCTGAGGGACAGCGCGCAGACAGAAGCCCCGTCACCATGACAACAGCTTCTCTGAGCTGCCTGATACCCAGATGCCATTGGCTGAGGGCTGTTGGGGGTGGGGGGTGGGGGGCAGAGGGTGGAGGGAGTGAGTTAAGCAGGAGAAAGAGAGGGGGGGGAAGGGGTGTTGGAGGCAAACGACCCCATTTCTCCTGGTGGGGGGGTTCTTGTGTTCATGTGCAGGTTTAGCATGAAGGAGAACATTAGGGAGAAACACAGGAGAAGGAGGTGAGTTAAAGGCTATGGAAGCATGAGTGTAAATGACCTCCCTTGGGTTCCTTTACTAACGTGCGTGTGTGTGCGTGCGTGTGTGCGTGCGCACCCGCACGACTGCTGTGCAACTCCTGTTTCCTTTAAGCCTTGTCTTCATGCTTGTCTACAACCCCATGTCCATGGCTTCATAAGCTTCTCTCCTTATTAATATCAGAGATTGAACACGCACATCTAATATCTAATACTGCATAAACATTCACTAACTACGTGCCATGAAGAAATCATGTCATAAGAACACACACGTTGTTTTCTTTGACTGTCTAGACTTCTTATTGGCCGATGACACAGAATGAGTCAAAGGCAACAAGTCACTTTTTAGTTTTTTGCTCAATCTATACTCTGTGGCAATCCGTCCAATTAGCAGCAGTTGTGTTCAGTGCTCTTACAATTATACCTAGCATAGACTAGTGGAGTGAAGTGGAGAGAGGGTAATCTGGGCGTTTCATTATTTCATGGCAGTTCAAGACTCATAATGTCCTTGGTGCAAGTTGACATTTTTACACAAGCTTTAAAATGGTGGAGGATGAACTTCTGTGTGCGGTGGGTTTTCCTGTGTGTGTCTGTGGGTTCTGGCAGTAGACTGATAAGACTCAGATAGGTACAAATAGAAAGAACATGACTTATTGTGTGATTAAGGAATGGATATACAGAAGGATGGTGAGTAGGCCTCAAATAACAAATCTGAATAATATACTGCATATACAGTAGAAGAGAAATGAGAAGTGATATAATTCCACTGATGGGTTTAGTTGACGAGAAGAATCCAAGATCTCTGAAAGATCTCTCTTGTGCTCAACCTGACAACGCCAAAGAAATGATATGAACACAGAGAACATTGTGTCTGGGCAGAGCGGCTGTCCTGGAGAAGAACGCCACTAACACGACTTTCAAGAGAAAATCATTAGTATTTCATATAATTATGATTTTGCCAATCAATATCTTATGAAATATGAGCCAGCCCTTGTTTTCACTGTATACACTACGGTGTTTTCTCTTCGTAGTGTAAATTGATCTAAATGGATCACAGTTGTGTGTTTTTCTTTTATGCATTACTGTATACCTGCAGAAAGGCTGTGAAATGCAATGTACCACATGTAGATTGGCAGCCTGCATGCACTGCTTGGGGACAGCAGCCCTAATGAACAGTGTGTAGGAGAAGAGAGAACACAAAGTGTGTGTGTGTGTGTGTTCATGTACGTACTGAGTCATCCACTCGTTTTGTGATCTACGGCATATTTGCAGTGGCGGCGCGTGCGTGTGTGTGTGTGTGTGTGCGCGCCTGTGTGTAGCCATTTACTCACACACGGGCCATAAATGTCTCAGGCTGTGAATGCACACGTGCAGCTGTATCTGTTTCCAGTAGAGAGAGAGAGAGAGAGAGAGAGAGAGAGAGAGAGAGAGAGAGAGAGGAGGTTGCTTCTCAAATCAGAACCAGAAGTTGAGGCAGAGTGGTGGAGCAGGGGCTCAGAGAGGGGGCTGTAGTATGTGTTGTAGTCCTGCACAGCCTGGCTGTTTGTGGGGGTAGGGAAGGTGTGTGCGCGTGCGTGTGTGTATGTGTGTGTGTGTGTGTGTGTGCCTGCGTGCTTGTGTGTGTGCGTGTGCGTGCAGATGGCCCACCTGGTCCAGGTAAAG
>JAODUH010073136.1:0-16178 GCA_027564835.1 Typhlichthys subterraneus
GGGTCCCCTGCTGAAGCTGCTGCCCCCGCGACCTGACTCTGGATAAGCGGATGAAGATGGATGGATGGATGGATGGTGTTATAGATATACGTTATATATGTCATAAATGTGTTTTAGATATACTGTTTGTTATATATGTCATAAATATCTGTTTTAGATACTGCATGTTTTATGTATATACATATATTCTATACTGTATATTATATACATTTTTTATAATGTACTTAATGGTGTGTCTATCTTTGTCAAGCTCTGGACCTCTACCAGAGGTAAGGTTAAGGGCTCTTCACTGTAGCTCAGTTGTTCCTAGGACTGCATCTTGGACAGAGACCACAGATGTTGTACCTGGAATCTGCTGGAGCCCCTCTCCCAGCTTATAGGGGCCACAGCCCCTAGTGGTCCAGGTACCCCTGGAGCATGTTGGACTTCACCTGCTCCAGGTGTTCCTCCAGCCCCTGCTCCTTCACATCTCCTCATGCTCCTGGTCAACCACCATGTGTCTGCTTGGTTGGTGTCTTGGTTGAAAGTTGCTAGTCATTCTGGAGCTGGAGGTCCCATGAGACCTTAACTCTGCTGCTCTCACCCCTCTGTGGTGGCATCTCCCACTTTGGGTGCTTTGCACAGATGCTCCTTTCCCCCATATACTGTACATATAATATACTTCATAAACGTGTGTTATAGATATGTATGTATGCATTGTATTTGTCACAGATATAGGTGTTATAGACATGTGTCAAATGTGTTATAGGTATATGTACAAGCCGGCTGCTACTGCATACTGTATGTGATAATATGTACAAGCCGGCTGTCAGATCTAACATTGCGCTGGCAGGCGATGAGAGGAGAGGCTCAGGCTCAAACACACTATAGGAGCTGCAAATCACTCAGCAGACAGCCGCCACACACACACACACCTTGATGCAGGTGTAGAGACTCTTTTGTGAATACCCGCGTCTCTCTAGCCAGCAGGGCTGACATGAAAGGCACTTTGCGGGGCTGTGAGGCTGAATACGGCTGGCCCGGTGGCCTATTGACACAGCTGTGGTGTGGAAGAAAGGAGGGCTTGCGTGTGGGACACAACAATCTGTCGATTTACAGGTAAGACAAAAGCAGGACAACGTGAAGCCTTTATCGTCACCAGGGGCTCCACAGCTGCCGCCTGTCGCTCAAGCACACGGGATGCCTTGAAAGCATTTGCACAGGATTCCCTGCGTGCACGCGCGCACATGCACGTACACTCGCGCCTGTGCATGCACACTGGCGTGTGTGTTGGCTTGCCTGTACCTGCGTGTGTGTTTACAGGAGATTTGTGCTTCTGGCTCCAGCTGCGGCAGAGAAAGTGCGGCTCGCTTGAAAAACAATCGCAAGCCGCCTTCAGAGCAGCACAAAGACGCAGGCATGTGAGCACAGTGCACACGGCCTATTTATAGGAGCACGGGAGTATTTTCAGAGCATGACTAGCTTGCCGTTTGTGATGGAACGCGCTTACAAGGGGAATGGTCACATAATTGCACCCTGTTAAGCCTCTGGCCTATCATTTCACTGAAATGCAACGGGGCGGTTCTCTGCGCGCTTTGTTGTTGACAATGGCAGAGAAGTTTGAATCAGAAGCAGGCCAAGGACAGACACATGCACAAAAGAATGAAATGTGCCGTTTGGCACACGGCTATTGATTTTCCAATACAAAAAAGATCTGCAGCTGCATCGACCTTGGCCTGGCCCCCTCGGTGAACCCTCGGTGAGGTAGTGATCAGCGCCCTTCACACACACACGGTCCCGCACTCCAACTGAGGGTTCAATAAATGAACAGAATCCCTCTCAAACTTCCAGGGCTCCCTGATTAAGCAGATAGAGCATCTCATTTGGATAGTGTTTGTTGAGAGCCGGACTGCGGCGGCAGCGGCAATCCATGGTGAGATGTAAACATGGCTACCGGCTAGGCAAGCTAGCCAGCTCTCCTGGGCTCAGCGCAGGAACACTAAACAATCTGCCGTCTTCTGGTAAACACACAGTGAGACTCACAGCAGCTCTTCCCTGACCCAGACCAGCCGGGGTGGTTTAAGCACAGCAAGCTGCTGAAACGCAACAACATGAGAGGGGCCTCGTGGGCACCAAACCACGAGCTCTCACAGAGGTCTGTGGTGCATCTCCAATCATCCTGGCTGCTCTGCAGGGTTGTTTTTCATGTTGTGACAGTTGAAGCCAGAACGGTTTTCAAGGAAATGAACACGTTATCCACGCCTCTTACATCGCTGCACCTCAGCGTCAGAGTGCACACGCACGCCACTGCGTTTGTTGCCGCCGCGTGATCAGCTCTAACTTATCAGCCTCCAACGTCTTAATCTTGCCCCAAGGTACTCTCTCCACAAAGCCATGAGAAAGCTCTTTGTCTCCCTTTTCATTTCTCTGAGGTTTAAGTGAAGAAGTCAGAGAGTTGCCTGGGCTTCTCCCCTCCTCCTCCTCCCCGGGGCTACAGAACTTTAAAGCTGGGGCCTTTCTGGTGCGGTGCCCCTGGCTCTCTCTCTCTCTCTCTCTCACTCTCACTCTATCTCTCTCTATCTCTCAGGAACGCCCTCTGCTGCTGTGCAGGCTTGAATGTTTAAAGACTGGATGCCAACAGACCAGGTGCGCATGGGTCTGTAAAGGTGGGCTGTGTGTGCGGCATGCGTGTGCTTTGTTCTGGAGAAGCGTGCGTGCGTGCGTGCATGTGCATTCACACGTCTAAACCCTGGTATTCACGTTGTGTTTCGTAGGAGAGTTTCATGTGAGCTGGGAGGATTCTGCTGCTGACACAGATTAGAAGACACTAGCAAACATGAACGTGGGTTTGAATGAAGGACTCTTGACGACAGGGAGAGTGATGCCTGCTGGGGTGAACCTGAGGTGATCTGGAGCCTCTTCACTTCAAAGAGACCAGCAACGACATCTAGAGACACAAGCCTGTTTGTGTGTGTGTGTGTCTGTGTACACACAGACACACACACACACACACACACACACACGCACATGTATATATAGGCCTACTTTAGTAAACATCAAAATATCATTTTTTAACAAATTGTAGGGGAAACTTCCCCTGTTGTCTTAGAGCAATCACCTCTGGTGTGTGCGTGCGTGTGTGTGTGTGTGTGTGTGTGTGTGTGTGTGTGTGTGCGTGTGACCTTGTACTTGTACCTGCACATGAATACAAGCGTTTGAGAGTGCAGTGGCCCTGAACAGCCTCTCTGAACAGCCTTTCTGATCAGCCTTTCTGAACAGCCTCTCTGAAGAGCCTCTCTGAACAGCCTCTCTGGAAGAACTTCTCTTAAACAGCCTCTATGAACAGCCTCTCTGGAAGAACTTCTCTGGAACAGCCTCTCTAGACAGCCTCTCTGGATCAGCCTCTCTGAACAGCTTCTCTGAACAGCCTCTCTGGAACAGCCTTCCTGAACAGGCCGACCACTGACAGTCAGGTGGATCACAGTCGGCCTCTGTCTGCCTGGCACAGATCTGCTGGTGTCTGCAGAAGGCTGCCTGTGCTGACTGCTCTGGTCAACACAGCACCAGGTAAACACAAAGCTCCACATCTGAGGGTGACACTCTCCCATCTCACCCCCACAAAAAAAATCCCATCCCATCTCAATTTCAAAAAATGGCTCCCATTCCCAACTTCTCCCATGTTGTTTTTTTGGGCCGGAATCTGTCAGTTAGAGTAAAAAATACAATACAGATCACAGCATGACAACGATAGTTGACGACTCAATTTTAAGATGACAATATTGTTTGTTATTTTTATGTTAGAATTGAAAGCCGTTTTACATCATTCACATTCCATGGAGTCTCTGAATCAATGAAAATTGAGCTTGCAAAAGCATGAAAGACACACACGCATGTCACACACACACCATGTCCAAATATATAACTACATTTTAAACATTAAAATATATAACCAAACATTATGTAACCCAATATAGCCACTCGTGGCTGTGCATCTTATATTATGTTATTAGCGCTTGCCAATGCCATATCAATTTGGTGCATTACCGCCACCAACTGTTTCGGTGTGGAACACGTCATTCACTAACCAGTCACCCCAAAGCAAACAGGAGAGCATAAATAGACAAGGGCACTATAATTTAGTTGAACATTACAATATATAGTTTATTCATTTAAACGTATTTGTGTATAAAGTTGTGCATCATAGCGTTATTACCATTCCCGGCCCCGCCCATTCCCACTGCCTTTGTTCTGTCCCGTCTTAATCCCGTGGTCAATAATGATTTGGTTTCCCATCCCGTGGAAGTCTGTCTCCACTCCACGTGTGAAGATCACCTCTGGATTTACTGTCAAGGATAGTGTTTTGAAAGGGTTTTAATTATAGTACATAGTTCTTGCTAACTATACTACCTATACTATACAGTAAATAATAATAATAATAATAATAATAATAATAAAAATAATAATAATAATGTCATAACCACTCTAATATTTTTATATAACATTGCCTGTTTATATAAACTATTATATATTAAAATTAAACATCTTGCCATTATATGGGATACAATGGATCTAAACCTTTATTACCTTTACCTGTATTAGTACTATATTTGAAAAATAGTGTCGTATACGAAATGTAGCTTGTAATTTTAGGTACTGTATTGCTATTTAACACGTCCATCCATACGTTCTACCAATTCACCAATCCAACCAACATGAATAGCAACACAATTCCTATCATTTCACTTAAAATAATGAAGGGGGAAAACGCGGAGAGATGACGCATCGAGCTACTTTAGTAATCACAGATGCTCTGGGGTGAATTCACCCTTTGATTTGCTGACCACCAGTCTTTTAAAAGACGGTGGAACTTTAGAGACGACACGGTCAGGGCCGCCTCTGAGCGGGACCAACGTTCTCTTGCGGGATAGATGCCAACAGAGAAATGTAAATACGCTGATGGTCATGAAAGCAAAAAGCATGCGTAGGTATTCAAGTATGGAAATGTCATGATGCACATCTTCTTTATACAATTTACATATAATTTAGTCGATTGCGTTTGACTACTTTTACGTAGATATATTACGTTACCAACAAGCTGCGCACACCCCTCTGTCGTCGAACTTGGTATAGTCCACAGCTCTTTTTGATCGCTTGAGTGTTGGAACTGGAGCACAACACGTTGAAAGACGCGCACTGGCGGTGATAGCAACTTTTTATTCTGCTTGCAGTTTTCGTAGGGGACCGAAAATTACACATCCAGCCATGATATGATCTCGAACTGATACTCGTCCGCGTTCGGTCTTGAAGGAGAGTATTTTGTGAGCAGCACAAAACGAACATTTTACGCAAAAGAAGGACGGACGGCCAGAGAAAAGGGGTCCAAGATGCGGCCAGCCTCGGTGTTCTGGGGGACCCTCGTAACTTTGTTACTTACCACTCAAGGTACGAACCTTCTGCATGGTTTTGATGCTAACTTGTGCTGTTTGAAATGTAGGCTTGGGGCAACGAAAGCTGCATAGGCTCATATAAAGGTGTTCTCGGACACCGGAGAAGTACAGATATATTTTTCACTCCGGTGACCCCCCTTCCCCCCAGCCCTTTCCATTGGAGTCAATAGCTTTTGAAGTATTACAAGTAAGCACGTAACGTAACGTTGATGTGCTATGCGTTTTCTCTGTTGTTTTGTGCCCAGCTTTAAAATAGATGTGGAAGTCGAAACCTTTTTCACCTAGTTTGACTTTGCAAAGGTAATAAGATCTTTGATTCAAGATTCAAATGTTTATTTGTCACATCTTGAAAGGCAAAGTTCAAGGTTTACATTTACAACATTTGCGATGTCCAATAATTACAAAAGGTTGGTTCTGTAATTGATTTAATAAGTCGATAGAACCTGCGCTCTTCACACGAACTCGTTATTAATGTTTTATTCTTTCTTCCGACTCGCATTGTTTTTGTTTTTTGGTGGCAATGTGCGTATATGACTTTACATCTATATGTTCACACTCAGAAACAAAAGTGTTGTTTGCGGATGAGCCCGTGTTGTTTAACTTGATAAAACACATTCTTCACTAGTAGCCTAATAAGTTGTGAGTAAGTGTTTTTCACTCGCTATATTTTCTATAACTCCTTGTATTTACAACATGTTGGAACAGCCGCAGGAATGCGCAGACCCTAGAATAGCGCCTCATGGACGCACCGCACACACGCACGCAGACGCGCAGTATCTGCGCTGCCCCCTGACACGACATGAAACCATTTATCTGACACAATTGCGAAAAGCTTCTGTAATTGGCTGTCTGGGCCTCGCACCGCTCCCGCTCGAACGGGAGCCTTCGGTAATTGTGACAGACTAAATGTCACCGAGAGACCGTCTCCCAAAATGTCAGCAAGATAGCATTCAATATCGTGATGAAGACAAAAGGATGAACCCAAACCTATTTCTGATGTCCTGTATATCTACTTATCAATGTGTGCCCCTTTTATCTGTGCCTGGGGGTCATGCTGTGTATGTAGAGACTATTGTTTTATAATGAAGATGTGGTCCGCAAATGGTTGTCCCTATTATGTATGCCCTTGCTTTATCCTTTGTTCCTGGCATTAACACCCCTACCCATACAACAAACTACAGTCTTCTATTTGTGTGATAAAAGAGATGTAGTCCGGTCAAGAAGAAGGAGGTGGTTCTGATTATAAAGACTCTTGATGTCGCAGGACTGCCCTGCATGTGTGTGTGCGTGTGCACACGTGTCTTGTGGTCCAGCCCAGTGCTGCAGAAGTAATGGGCTCCCACATTATGTGATCTGCCACCGTGGCGCTAATAGGATCAAGGGGATCGCTGCTCCCCAGGGAACGCATTACTGGTCCCGCTATCGACCAGCGCCCGTGTCTGAGAGGGGGAGGAGGCACCTCCTGCTTGTCTTCCGTGGATCACGGCGTGTCTCAGAGGGGGAGGAGGCACCTCCTGCTTGTCTTCCATGGATCACGGCATGTCTGAGAGGGGTAGGAGGCACCTCCTGCTTGTCTTCCGTGGATCATGGAATGTCTGAGAGGGGTAGGAGGCACCTCCTCCTTGTCTTCCATGGATCACGGCGTGTCTCAGAGGGGGAGGAGGCATCTCCTGGCATGTACACAGAGGACACACAGTGAAAGGGTGCTCTGCTTTGATAGCGCGAGAAGGAGCAGGTGGTCACGCGTGTCTCCACGTGACTGTGTTCAGATGCTGCTGATGCCATAGGGTGCTGCCCCCCCTACAGTGGACACACATTGTGAAGCCGTGGTTATTGTTTGTGTTGCTGTTTACGGGGCCAGGGTGGAGTAGAAGACACTTAACAAGATGTCTGTCCAGTGCTGGGATAGTGTTGTGTGGTGCGGCATGCACCACTTTCTTTGTGCTCCCATGTTCAGAGCCAGGGCTGTGGAGGAACACCTGATTATTTTTCCAGAAAGCAAACAGAACAGACAGCTGACCGTCTCCCCAGAACCGGTGGTCCCTAGAGACATGGCCCACCTCAGCCAGCTTTACTCTCTCTCTCTCTCTCTCTCTCTCTCTCTCTCTCTCTCTCACTCTCACTCTCACTCTCACTCTCACTCTCTCTCTCTCCCTGACAGACAGTTGTGATGGTGTGTTTGAGGAGGTTGATTTGAGCGTTAATGATGTTGCAGTATGTCTCCTATACAGCCATGATGGCATGTGGTCTGCCTGGAGCAAGTTCTGGCAGAAGCTTTCCCTACCCGGGGTGGGGGGGTGGCGGGGTGGGGGGCTGGTAATGGCCTGCTCTGTGCACGCACACACACACACACACGTAACTGAAGTGGCGTTTTCTCCTCGCCAACCTGACGGGGCGAAGAGGCTGTGTGTGTGTGTGTGTGTGCGTCCTGTTGGGTGAAGCCTCCCTGGTGCCAGTGGAGGGTCAGTGGGCACGTCTCATAAGAACCTCCCTGCTACCACACACACACACACACACACACACACGTACACGTGCGCTACAAGACGGCAGGCAAGTGAAACTCTACTCCCATGTGAGTGTTGTTCATATACGTTGCTTCCAGCGGTGTAGCTAACAAAAGACACCCTATACTAACTTTTGATATTATTCTACACTTTCCCAGTGAAAGATCTACAGTGTACACCAACTATAACTAGAATGTACTTCAGGTGTTTTATTCCTCCAGTTCCATTGTCTTCAACATTCTCTGAAGAAAAGGGTAGTGTATAGATATCTTATCTCTTACGGCATCTCTTTAGAGCCAGCATTAAAGGTACAGTCAGCTAATGGAAGCTAATTATAAGATAATACACTTTTTGTCAAATTGATTTAGTCAATCAACCCAAAAATGGCAACATCTCACTATATTTCCATGTACAACAGGACAAAGCCCCAGTGCGAGTTAGAATGAAAGCGGTACATCTGATTTGAAGCAACACAAGCTGCTTTGCTCAGATGTTCCTCGGCATGAGACCAGCTACCCATGTGCCAATGTTCCACCAGAGAGAAGCCTGCTGTTGGCTAATGCCAGGTGGTGTAACATGCGCATGGAGGTAAAGGCAGCGTCTGTCATTCTAAAAGAACGCTTGCTAACTTCAAACTCAAACCAAAACAAATCCAAACACCTCTCTCTCCCTTCAATGCCATAAGGTGCTCCCTCAGAAGCCCCCCCCCCCCCCCACATTGAAACGCATTGCATTGAAATGCATTGCGAAGCCTAGGGCATTTCTTGTTTGTTTGTGTTCTGTGTGTTGTGTGTGAGTAGAAGACATTCAACAAGGCGTCTGTCCAAGATGTCCCTGGACTTCACTGCACCTTCATACACACGATGGCACAGTTGCCCCCGGCAGCAGGGAGAGTGAGAGAGGCTCGCTCGGCCTTTGGCCCCCCTCTCTCTCTCCCTGCTGCCGGCCGCTCATCAAGCAGCTGATTGGCTGAGAGGTCACCCACCATCTCCCATGGTGTTGTAGTTAGTTTGTTGTAGATGTTCTGTAGTTGACTTCTGCTCCTTAGCTCTTTAATGACGTTGAGAACCCCCCCCCCCCACACACACACACACACATGCTCGTCTCGTTTTGGAGCCTTAGCACAATGGTTTTTAGCTCAATGCTGCCCCTCCTGGTGATAAGGCAGTACAAGCAAGGGAGTGTATTGCGTGCAGTTTGCTTCCTAGCCACAGGTGGCAGTGTTGGGCACAAGTCACCCAGAGCGCCACCATGAGTAGAAGAAGAGCCGCCAGCATGTGTGTGTGTCAGAGCTGCCCACGCTGCAGCATGTGCTTCATGGTAAACACTCTTCAGATTATCTTAGACTGATGTGTGATGACAAGGCCTCCATGTGCCACACCCAGGGTGTGTGTGTGTGTGTTATCACACCGTGTAACTGCTAGGAATGGAGGTGGAGCAGTGAAAACACACCGTTAACCCACATCTGTTAAGACACACCCACCATCACCAAGGTTACGTCACGAAGGTGATTTCAACCCCCCCCCCTTATCCAACCCCGCCAGGCATGCTCCTTGTCTGCACGGCATCGTAGCGCTGGGAAGCACGTCTTTGTAAGCTAATGGAGAGAGGGTCAAGGCTAAACGCTTTCATCGTTCACTTTCCCACAGGAATCATTACTTCTTTCACACACACACACACCTAGTCAGCATCCCCAGGGGGCTGGTGTAATCTCAGTGTGTCTTTGCCCTTCTCGGGTGACACGTCCCACCGCTGTGGCGCCCCGCGCTAGCATGCGGTTGACGTCACCCGCGGTCCGAGAAGCGAAACCCGAGCCCGCCCGCAGACAATGCTGCCTGCTGAGGTGCTAGCATGGCCTCCACTTCACAGCGAGCGCTGCTCTTTCTCACCCCACGCACCCTCCCATTCCCCCCACTCTCCGTTCTGTTGTAATGGGGCCGTTAGCCTGCACACTCCCTAAACAGCGTGATGTGGTGGTGTGGTGTGGAGATGAGATAGTGGCTGTGGCGTGGTGGTGCTGCAGGGTACTTCTTCACTAAACAAACTGGGAGCTTAGCGGGCCCCATGGAGGCCAGGAGCTGGAGTGGGAACGCGTCTGAAAGCTTGGTAATGAACTGGAGTGGCGCAGGGCAGCGGGCGCCGAGGGAGGGGAGAGTGTCACAACAAGCCAGCCACTCAAAGGGGGCTATACGCCGCCCTTTGACTCCCTGGAGTGTGGGCGTCTGAATGGGAGGGGAGACCTACTTGTTAAGACAATGCCCTCTTAAATGAAGCGCCCCCCTTCCCCCCTCCCATGGCTGCCTTGCTTCATCGTCCAATCAGAAGCTCAGTGCCCCTGCATATGACCGGGCCCTCTTCATCCCTTTGAAAGGCCAAGGTTTAGTATTCCGTGTAGAAAGCCTGTTTGGGGTTCCCCTAAATGCACTCAGTCTGGCACTGGGCTCTTGTGTGCTGCCATACCACCGCTTTATTCTTCCTCTCCCCTCCCACCCCCTGCTACCCTCATACCGAGGGTCTTTCCCCACCCCTGCTCTCCTTCACACGACGGGAGGAGCGCTGTTATCGAACCCTTCCTTGCTCCTCTGTTTCGACACCCCCCCCCCCGCTCGACCTAGTTCCCCCCTGCACAGCTCCACTCTGTAGTTAGCCACAGATGGGGGGGTGCTGCGTACAGTACTATGTCTGTGGTTCAGTCGATCCCCACGATGTCTGATTAAAGACATAGTGTTTGCTGGCAGCCATGTTTGGTGCTCTGCGGTTCGCCCGATGAGGCCTGAGGGTTCTGCGAGCTCTTATGCCGCGGCTGTGAAGTGCTGTGAAGCGCTCCTTGGTGGCTTAACTGACGTTGTTCTATTACGCGCTGGCCTACGGTGTTTTAAATACATCCCAAAAGAGAGACTGCTAGCTGAAAACAGAAAAGGCATGACTGCTGCAGCAGCGAACAGAATGGTTAAGAATGAATGGTTTTCTGGTGCATCTTATTTTCTGGCACAGCCGTATATGCAGAAATCCATCTGACCGGCTTTCGTCTCCACGCTTGCATGGAATTGTTTCGCTGATCCTCCATAAT
This sequence comes from Typhlichthys subterraneus, assembly GCA_027564835.1. Taxonomy (NCBI): domain Eukaryota; kingdom Metazoa; phylum Chordata; class Actinopteri; order Percopsiformes; family Amblyopsidae; genus Typhlichthys; species Typhlichthys subterraneus. Next base: position 11,001 of record JAODUH010073136.1, read on the forward strand.
GCTGTGCTCTGCAAAACATGTGGTCTCGCTAGATTACACTTGGAATTAACCCATCCTATGTTTCTAAATCCATTTCAAAGTACTCAATTGACACAATGGACAAAGGACAAACAATACGCTGCCAGGGTCGATGAGGTCACAGTTTCGAGCTGCTTGACTTGACTGTAAACTGTATATAACTAACAGGAATACCTTTGCCTCAAACCTGATTAATCTGCAGCGTATAGTGTTGAAATGCAATGAAAATGGGGGTTGAAATGTAGCTTAAAATACCATAAATAACAAGTGATCTCCTGGAAGAATATTGCTATGACTTTTCCTAAGGCTACATGTGCTAACTAACCAATGCCTGCGCTAACTAGCCACGGCCTGGGGGCAGGACGTTGTTTGTCTTTCGCCTCGAGGGGAACCTGGACAGCAGAATCTCTGGTTGAACCAAGGGGGACTGCTTGCTCATTAGAGCAAAACCAAAGAGAAACCGGGCAGAACAATGTAGCGAATATAATTGGGTCACCAGCCTTAACGTTGTTCTCTCCTATGCCGCATGGCGCAACACCCAACACCCCTCTTCTGTTGTTCAACAACTGCCTTTGTCATCCGTTGCCCTGGTTTTCATGTAGCAACAGCCATGCTAGCCTGTGATCCAGAACGTCTTCTCACATCTCAATGGACCCTTAAACTGGATGAATGTCATCCTGCTTGCTGTCTCCGTCCCATGGAGACTGGCTGCAGACAGACACTAGCACTACTAGTCTCTTCAAAGGAAGCTTCTCAGATGGGATATCTTTGGTGGTATTAAGAGTCTTGTGTGATCTTCCAGAATGGAATGTTATTGGCTGTTATACAGGTTAGTCAATTATTGATAATGGTGTAGTCTAAACCCCAAATAGCATGTCTGCCCATCACTTTTCACCTTCGTTCTCCTTTTTGTGCTTGTGAGTTTGATGCAATCAAGGCGGAGCAGTTTTGACTTAAAAGGAAGGCCCAAGGAGACAAAGGGCTTTGGCAGGGAAGAGGGACATGGACTAATGAGATCCAAAATGATTGCAGATATGACCTCACTGTTCTTATCAGCCCATACTGTTTGCTACTGGAGCCTTGCTTAGTCTAGGGCGGGGTGGGGGGGTGGGGGGTGGGGGGGTCTATGCAACCCATAACCTTCCAACTGGCTCTGACCTTGGCCTGTGTTGGTAGAGAATGTTGTGGGCCAGTTCTTTTACTATTTAACATGAAAACCAACATTGAACATCAACATTGAACACCATCATTGAACACCAACACTAAACACTAGGGTTGTGTATCATTTGAATTTAATCGGTTCCGGTTCCGATTCTGCTTATCAAATCTGGTTCTTATCGATTCCCGGCTCCGATTCAAATATTTTTGGGAGAAGAAATATAACATATTTCAAAACTTTTCATTTAGGCTATATTCAGTCAAATCAATGTCAATGTTGGTGACACTGAAAGGATTCAGGAAGGTTTTTTTTTCCCTTAATTTATAAAAAACAAGATAAACTAGAATAGCCTTTTTAAATGTGGATATGTGTTAATGCATTTCATTCTTATAGTTAGTCTACCTAAAGTTAACAACATCAAACAATAACAGTTTACAAAGGTGAGTAAATTAACAAATCACACGTTTACCAGCTGGTTTGAACTCAAGAACACTATAACATGAACATTTAGGCCTAGGTGCACCAAAGCTTACCTTGTATGTCAAGATGTTACTTACAGTATTAATCTTTTTTAATGTCTCCTTTCCCATTTAGAATTTAATCCAACTTGTAGAATTCTCATTCATTTCGTGAATTTCTTTCTTCTGATAATTCAGTTCATGATCATGTTCATTAGAGTGGCTTAAGCTCTAGCTGGATATGTCAGTGCTCTACACGGCGCATTCAGCCACTACCGGCAGAGGGAGGGTTCATGTGATTTTGTTTGTTTTAGTCATATATATATACGGAAGTTGATCTGATGGATGTGGGTTATGAAAGAAACAAGAAACAGAAGCCTCAAAGAGCTAAACAGAAGTGTCTCGTCAGTTCTGGCATGCTTGCTTTTTCACATAAGTAAAATTAGTCAAATTATGTGACATTATTTCAGCCGTCGTGTATCAGTTGCTGGCAGATTAAGGTAAAATGTGCAACTTGCCTTGTCGCCGTTTTCCTAAAGTGAGGCCACACTTTTGACCGTTTAGCAAGATCCATCTTTCACACCGTCGATGTAAATGTATGCTAGGTTCTGAAATACACAGCAGCGATGACGCGTACAGCATGATAGGCAGATGACTACTACAGCTAAAGCTATTTCTAATAACTAAATCGCATTTTGGAACCGACTAGCAGAACCGAAATTCTATTTATTTTAAGGGTACCCGGTTCTTGACATTTTGGATTCGGTTCCAACTTGGAACCGTGTTTCTGTACCCAATCCTACTAAACACCAACACAAACACCAAACAACAACATTAAAAAACACCGTGACTGGGCAGCATCTCAGCGACATAAACCAACCCGTCGGCCCCAGGTGACCTCAGAGGCTCGGGCAGTTTCCCGTCACCTTGGCGATGCAGGCGAGTGGGAAGGCGGGGCCATGTTCTAAAGCGCCGTTGGTGGAACACTCCTCTGAAGAGACTCGTTCAGCAGGAATGTTGTGAGGGAGCAGAGAGGCCACCACTCGTCTGGAGCCTTCAGCACCCTCACGCCAGCCGGGGAGGCAGCTGTGTGTGTGTGTGTGCTCATACTGTACGTACACTGATACACACAGTACATGCCTGGCAGCTGTCAGGGCTTTAAGGTGCATTGGTGTGTGTGTGGGGAGGGGGTAGAGACAGGTGCAGTTGTTGGCCAGTCTGAATAAGAGGTATCAGCTGGCGCCTGGCAACCCCCTCTCAGATATGTGGCCTGGCAGCACGCCACAAACACACACACACACACACACACACACGCACTCTCATGCGACACACACACACCACTACCTACACACATACACACACCCTCTCCAGGTTGCTGTGCCCCCCCCCTCTCTAAGGTGGGGCGGTCATCAGGCTGAGTGGTGGCAAGCGCTGGCATAATTGGATTTAATGTTGGCACACTGCCCCCCCCCGATGGGTGGCATTGATTTATGAGGGGTCCCGGGACGCTGCCATCTTAAAAGGGGGGGGGGGGGGCCGTCATGGTTTATCATGCAAACCACTATACACACACACACACACACACACGCACCCGGGGGTGCTTGGACCTTCCCTCAGCCAGCATGCAGGCATCCTGCTGCAGTTCCCTGCGTTCACACGGACGACAAGAGAGATCAACAAAGTGAGAGTTGGCGTGAAGCGACAATGTCACCCTGCCAGCCAGCGCCAGGCAGGGTGACAATAGACTGGAGGCCTATTTGATGTAAAGACAGAGCGTTACAATAGTCTCACCGCATATATGCATTTTTTACAGCTAAATATTTGATTTGTTGACTACAAAAATGTCTATATACTTTTATCTCACACAATTTTTGGGATTGAAAGTCAAGTTCGGTTGTGGTTTCACAATACCATACGATACGACTTAAATTTTAAATTTTATTTTAAGATAGCAGTCTCATCTAGCCTGACACGCCCATTTAACAACAAGCGTGTCACTCTCAGGGGAGGGAGGGACTATGTTACTATGGAGACACTCTGTTTCTAAGGAGGTACTCTGTTACTAGGGATGGACTCCGTTACTATGGAGAAACTCTATTAATTGGGATGGATTCTGTTACAAGGGAGATACTCTTAATAGGGATGTACACTGTTACTATGGTGACACTGTTACCATGGATGAACACGGTTACTATGGAGACATTCTGTTACTATGGATGTACTCTGTTACTAGGGATGGACTCTGTTACTATGGAGACACTCTGTTACTAGGGATGGACTCTGTTACTATGGAGACACTCTGTTACTATGGATGGATCTGTTACTAGGGATGGACTCTGTTACTAAGGAGACACTGGGCCCTGTTGTAATGGTCTAAGGACACATTCTAAAGCATGATGAAGTTACAGCAGCCTATGATACAACAGTGCCAATACAGCTCTGTTATTCACAGGCAGCGGGAGGAGAGTGTTATGAAACTCTCACTTTATATTGATTGTTTATGACTGTATCTGACTATATTGTCTGTGCTGAAAAGCGTTAGCTAATTATAGCTTAGTGTACTTCCATACCTTAGCTAGTTTAGACTAGCAAAATGCTATTTAGCCTCTTAAACAACTGTGGACAAAGGGTCAGGCCTTTTAATTTTTAAAGATATTAAATTATCGGGACATGAATATGAACGCTTATCGGCACTGATCAATGTGAAAACCAGCCAGATCTGGTCCCCGGCTGACCAATCTGTGCATCTCTAGTGGTTTTTTACAATGCTCAACGTTGGCATCAGGCCAGGAGAAGTCCTTCTGAGAAGAGGCTTGAGGAATGCTTTGTGTCTGTATTATCAAAGATGGACGCCACAAAGTTGTCCCCCCCCGCCCTGGTCTAGGTGTAGGGTGACTGCCCTCTGCATTCCCTCCCCCCCGACACACACACAGGGTTTTGGGTGACAGCTATTCTTGGTAAAGCAGACTTGTGTCTCCCTGGTAGACTGATCTGATCTCTAGCACCCACCCGCCCCTCCCCTTTAAATAACCCCAATGGGCCAATCAGATTACACTCTGCCCTTCAGAGCAGGATTTGGTGTGTCAGTGCTTACTACAGAAAGAAACAAACCTCAGTGTTCTGTTAACAGGTGTGTGCTGGGGGGGCGCATAAAATATAAAAACGGTTCATTAAGATAAGAGCAAACATTTGAGAAGAGATTAGAGATGCACAGATCAATCGGCCGGTGACTGGAATAGGCCAATTGTCACCTTGACTGTCCTTGACAGCAATCGGCTGGTCTGTCTAAACGTTAGTGGTCATATTTACACAAGACGGTCACACTTTTAGCATAAATATCTTTTAACATAAAAAGATATGCAAATTTGCTGATTATTGTTACTTGTTACTCTACAGCAGCACCGTTATCGAGAACTGACGTCACGTGATCTGTTACCTGATGTAATCTGTCCTTCACACGCCTTGCTCTCCATCCATCCATCTTCTCCCGCTTATCCGAAGTCGGGTCGCGGGGGCAGCAGCTTCAGTAAGGGACCCCAAACT
>JAODUH010073147.1:0-16177 GCA_027564835.1 Typhlichthys subterraneus
TCCGGACGTGACAAAGTATATATAATGCTGCTGGCTATATAAAGTCTATTTTTCTCTGCGATTACATAGACCTGAAATGAAATAGTGAGCTGGAGGACCGCGTCTGAAGCAGATCATGTTGTATAAATCCACTGCAAACTGTTCGAATTATACAATTGAATGAATCACTGAAAAAAAAGACTTGTGAGTCCCGAATCACTAAAAAGATTTGCTCACAATAAGGGTCACGCCTGTCACTACCCAATAACATAAACAATGAGCTTGGCTGGATATGTGCTGTTCTGGCAGCTGTATAATGCATTCGGCCAACAATAACATTTTAACAAAGCATGTATACAATGTAGTTCCTGGTTACCATAACCTTCATGTGGATTGTAGACAGTAGGTATATATTAGCATACAGTAGGTATTGTGTGTGTTTACATTACATTATATATAGTAATACCTTTAAAAAGATGGATGAATACTTGAATGATTATAATGTTATCCCATTATCTGTGATTTTTAAATTTACATACAGTAGATCGCTATATTTAGAAATGCAATCAGCTGCTTTACTCTACCGTGTAATGTATAGTAGACCACCATTTAGAGACACATTCTCTCATCACCTATATGCAACCCTCTAAATGAATATGAGTGTTCCAGAGAATAATATCAATGCTTCCAGAGAGAAATGCACGAAATGGATCCAGCAAAGATGTGACGTCAAATAGGACTGATTACTGATAGGCTGATTTACTGGAGAAATTACCATATTGTCCGGTTTGGAATGGTAGAGATATGTGTTCATGCCTCAGAGAAGGCTGCGCATATTATAAACGGATCTACATAAATAGGGAGCCATATCTACTTTTTGTAGCCAGTGTTTGCCATCATGGGAAGACAATGTTGAGAAAGTGTTGTGGTTGTACCGGTTAAAAACGACGTGTGTGACATGTATTGTTGGATACACCTAAGGTTAATTTCTATATGTTTTCAGTTTAATTTTGCCGTGAGAATCAGTCTAGAAAGCCTAGAAATCATTTTGAATGTGTCTGAGCAGCAACTTAACTTTCCCATCAGCGTTGTGTTGATAGTGTCGTGTTGATAGCTATACAGACGTGATTTAGGTTTGCCGACAGCGAAAACTACCAGATGGTTCATCCAATCAACTGTATTTGTAAAGTATTTTGTTTTACCTGCCCTTTACAAACAGTTTCAATATACGGCTCCCCAGATGGACTTGTGACAACAATGAATCTGACATGTCAGGTTAGGATACACACCTGCAATAAGAAAGGAATAATACAATAGGATATCCAAGTTATTTTAGAAGGATTCTGTGTCTTTTCAACATGGATACAGTATGTCCAAGTCAACACTGCACTCTAAGAATGTACAATACACAGTAGCCTATTAGGATTTTATAATTTCCTTTCATCTTCCTTATATTTCTAACAGCATGGGCATTTGAGAGCTGATATAATGGCTGCCATGTCTCGTACACTAGAGTCATTCCTTGTCTGCTAGCTCCAGAGGGAGACATGGACAAATGTCCCCAGTCCCCCATTGAGATAACCCTGTAATGTGCTACCGTATTCCACAGCAGTGATTGGCTGTGCACTATTCCAGCAAAATTTACAATGAAATTATGGTTTGGCACAACCTCTCACTAAATGGCTTAAAACTTTTTCATTGTATATGTGATGTGTGATACTTATGATGACTGTCACCAATTAAGTATTTACTATTGCTCTGAAAATAACACAGAGGACAGAGTAGTCAAACATTGAAATGTAGCTGCACCCCAGCTCTGAGCCTGACTACACCTTTAAAGTGTACCTGCACCCCAGCTCTGAGCCTGACTACACCTTTAAAGTGTACCTGCACCCCAGCTCTGAGCCATGACATGTAGTAGTATAAAAATTAGAGTTTTTGTGTGTCTCATCACAGGTCAATCCTATTACTTCATGTATAGCTTAAAAAACACATTTTATGGTGCAGTTACACTTAAAGGTGGAGGTAAAGGTGCTTTTATAGTCAGATACACACACATGTAGCAAGAATCATCCTCTGCATTTAACCCTTCTCTCAAGGGAGCAGTTTTAAAGGATAGACTTATATTTCCTCCATCATGTATAACGGGTGTGTCAGTAGTACAGCTTCACCGATGGCCTTGAACCGAGAACCGTTCACAATGTTCACGTGTCCGACGTGATCAAACGTACATACTGTATAGCACAGCACGTTTCTTATACTTAGTCATTTTATTCTGGCCTTTTAAAAGTACATTTATTTCAATGAAAATAATGCACTCCTTGACTGCATGTGTAGCCCAAGACAATACGGGTTAGAAGTGCTAGAACTAATTACTGTGCACGTATCTCATGGTCGCTTTCTTCTTAGAGCTTGTTGTCAGTTTCTGCCCTTATGTAGCTGATAAGCTCATATCCGCAGACTGATATTCACATGCATGCTCGTACATATATCTTTATAAATCAATAAATCTTATCGATGCTTAGAAATTAAACTATGAATCTGAATATCAAACTTTCAACAAAGGGCTTGATTTCTGACACTTACACGGCAGAAAAATAGCCTAATTATTTGGACAATAACAAGGTAAAGCACTTAATAAAGGCTCCATTCAATAAGTTATCATTTAAAACATTAACAGAAATATAGGTAATATGGTAAATGGCCTGCATTCATACAGCGCTTTTCCAACCTTTCGGCCACTCAAAGCGCTGTACAGTATTACCTCCCTTTCACCCATTCATACACCGATGGTGAGTGATGTCAGCCATGCAAGGAGCCTCCTGACCACTGGGGGCAGTTAGGGTTAGATGTCTTGCTCAGGGACACCTGGACACTTTGTGAGGACTTAGCGGGGTTCGACTTTTCCCACTCTCACTGCGCAACTGCTTCCCTACTAAATAAATGAATCAAGCAACTCGTGGGAATACGACTGAATTTGGTTATATACTTTGGTTATATATTTATACACACAAACAGAGACAAAGACAAAGAGAGAGCTGTATCTAGGTATTGCCACCTCAGTTGGCAAGCATTGTGTTTGCCAATCCCAATAAACAATCTCTGGGCAGTGAAATGGACAAACTGCTGCCTGCTGGCATTTATAAAGACTTGGCCCTTCTGTTCCACCACTAGCCTTGTATAACCAGATTCCCTTTTTGAATGTTGTCTGGAAACATTTCTCAATGGAACATGTCCAATCGTTGAATCCTAATAGGGCTTTATTTTGAAACTGGTGAAGCCGCCTTTAACTGCTGTTAGATATGTACCATTTTAACTACTAATCTGCCCTACAAAGCCTAAAGACAGTAACTACGCAAACAGTCAAAGTGAGAAAAATGGCTTCAAAGTTTATCTGGCCAGTTTTGTAGTTTTGCAATGTTAATACAAAACACAAACAAAAACAAATTGAACTCTGAAAGTTTGTCACAAGACAGTAACAGTTTTTAGTAAAAACTGTTACTGCAGTTAGCCTTTGGACGGCAGTAATGTCATGAGAACTATTTAGTGGTATTATACTCTACATATACTGTACCGTGTATAATACTACATTACTGAGAAGTGTCAGTGTGCAGTTTCATCTTTACCCCTATTCTATTGTTATTCATGGATGTGTTACTGTATAAGAACGGCATTATCTCTTCAGACTGTGCTTACCCTACCTGTATGAGAATGACATGTGACTCAATGTCAATGCCAGGAAGTCAATATGGCCACCGAAGTGTGCAGACAAGCTATCAGAAGAATCACTGCATTTATCTAATCTCGCATGGATTATTGTAATGCAAGCGATGCATTTGTACCTTTTTTATTGTACTGTAGTTTAAATGTATTGTACTTTTTTATTTTTGTGTTTTATGTGTTTATTGCAATGTTCTGTTTTTGAATTGTGACAATGCATTATTGCAACAGTGCAGCGCTTTGTGGGAAAGCAGGCAAAACAAATACACTGTAATGCACCGGCCTTTCCCCTTTTGCTACCAACCAAATGCCCTGCTCCGTCATTATGAAGTCCATCAAGCAGACGCTCAATTCCCATCTGCTCCATTCTCCAACACTCGGGAGCGTCTTCCATTTACATTCTGCTCCAACAGATGGATGACGCCATCGCCATCGTGCTGATGCTACACACAAGTCTCATCACGAACAACGATGAGGCTGGCTGGAGACTTGGCAATGTGCTAACTGGACAGTACCCTCTCCCTCTCACGGTATATGATTGTGGACTTCAGGATGCAGTCGGGGGTGAAGGAACTTCAGGACATGAAGCAGAGACAGCTTAGCATCTCAGACCACCTGGCTGTTTCTGGCCGTAAGGCTTCAGCAACTTGTCTTGTAATCACAGCACACTTTTATTATTATTAGTATGATGTATTATTGTTATTAGTCACTTACTTGGTTACTTTGCTCCTCCTTTATTATTTGCATTCCAAGTTGTTGTACATCTTATATTTTTCTGGCTACATCATGCACTAAGACATATTCTGTTTGCACTTTAGCGACTGTACTCTGATGCACTTTATTACTTTATTACTTAACATTTTATATGATCTTGTATGTGATGGTGTGTGTGCTTACGTGGTGAGAATATATTTGTCCGGTATGACCCTGTGTTATAACCAAAACAATGACATTTGTAGTTGTCATTCCTGGATAGAACCACCTTATGAATTTACCGTTTGCCTATTTATGAATAAAGATAGAATATGTGTCCTGTTACTGTTAAAAACATCATGTTAAAACCTTGCTTTGTATGGCCATATAAGTTGAATTTTAGGCAATTTGAAAGTGGGCAGAGCTAATTCAGTATGAGGGGTAAAACACAGTATGCAGACCTGTGACCTGAGCGTTTCCCCATATTTTTAAGACTGCCTATTGACCTGCATTATAAGCCTAGTGCAAAGCTTAATGCCAGCGAGGTTGTGCTACAGTACATTCCATTAGAAATATAAACAAAACGTTTTGTTGAAACACTATGGAAGCACAATTGGTGAAACATAGACCAGGGAGGATATTCTGATCCAGGAAACTGCCACATTACTTCAACATGAAACGGATATTAGAATTGCGAGGGCACTTTCCTATGGCACCTGTTGTTTGGCATTGGTCCCATCCCAGAACAAACTGTTAATTATTCATGAGTCTTCAGTTATTCATCAGATGTTCCTCAACGTACCCGTGTTCTGTTGGTATGAGCAGTCGTCATGAATATTTACCAGAGGTCCTTGATATTCAAACATGACTTAGAATACATTGGCAGCAGTAAATGTCAGGTAAATAGCACTCGAACAGTTCTTGAGGTTCTGGAATGGGTATCGTTTGCATGACCTTTTCTTGTATGAGGCTTATGGCTGGCATGGATTTATCCAGAGTGAATTTAGACCACCAAAAGGCAAAAAGACCATCAGTTTCAGCAGAATTTATAATATTGCATCAATTTCTTTGTAAATGTTACAAAGATCTTTAAACAATGTCACAAATTGTATACCCGAATCCACAACCAAGGTTATGAAACGCTGTAGATTTTTTATTTGTCACAAAAAGCATTCAAAGTCCCTGATGCCAAGACAGCATCGCTCACTAAAAAATGCCCTGACACTGCATTTTTATGTACACCGCTGCAAAGCACCGCACTCTTCGACAGCAAAGAGCTCCGTTCATCATGTCACACACAGGGGAGGGACATGGACTCAGTACCAATACTTCTCCATGTGCTCACAGGGAATAAACTTTCATCACCAGCAGATGGTGATTTCACTGCCCCGGTAAGACTGCCGAGTCATAAACACCACACTGATGTCTCATTTTATCTCTCAGAGGAGTTTAGCTGCCTGCGTAGAAGGTTTTGCACCTCCCTTTCTGAATCAATAATTTTCCTGAAATATGTAAACACACACACACTAATACATGCTAATATGATGTACAAGTATTCTGATGAAATTAGTCATACAAAAATAATAAAAACTGCAATTGACATTTACAGTTTAAAGTAGAGAAATTGTAACAATTACTGTAGATTAGAAAAACATTGAAACAGTTATTATGATAGCACAGCAGATACAGTATATTTAGTACAATTGTTTGTTTTTAGAATAAATATTTAAATACGTAAATCAATTAACTAAATATTTCATCCAATTGTATTACCCAATGCCAAACGTACAGTAATGTGGTGCATTATGACAGCACTAGCACAGCTGTGGGGACAAAATAACCATAGGTTTAGAAAGACACACTATCCCCTCCTGGCACGCCATCAATCATCCAGTTAAGCAGATGTGTGGGTGGGCATATAATGTTCTTCCTAAACATTTAAAGATCATTAGATTATTTCTGCAATCGAGCACATCTCGGAACTCAAAGGTTTTGACTTTCGACAGAAAAACAATACAAAACACCCAATCATCTTTGAATTCCATGTCGGAATCTCGGACGAGGTTAATCAACACAGAGTTCTGACTTGACGTCATAGCAACATAGCTGCCCGTACTGTCAAATAAATGAATATTATAGTTTCTGTTTTGTAATTTTAAAACACCGTCCATCCATCTTCATCCGCTTATTCGGAGTCGTGGGGTCAGCAGCTCCAGCAACTTCCCTTTCCCGAGCCACATTAGCAAGCTCTGACTGGGGGATCCCGAGGCGTTCCCAGGCCAGTGTGGAGAAATAATCTCTCTGCATTTAACCCATCCCTCAAAGGAGCAGTGGGCAGTGCCTGGAACACCTCCCTAGGGAGGCGCCCAGGGGACATCCTTACCAGATTCCCGTACCACCTCAACTGGCTCCTTTCAACAAAAAAGAGCAGCAGGTCTACTCTGAGTTCCTCACGGATAGCTGAGCGTCTCACCCTATCTCTAAGGGAGACGCCAGCCACCCTCCTGAGAAAACCCATTTAGTCCGCTTGTACCTGTGATCGGGTTCTTTCGGTTATGACCCACTCTTCATGACCATAGGTGAGGGTAGGAACAAAAATTGCCCGGTAGATCGAGAGCTTTGTTTTGCAGCTCAGCTCTCTTTTTGTCGGTGCAGTAAAGCGATTGCAATACCGCTTCCACTGCTCTGATTCTCTGGCCAATTAGCATACTGGTTACTACTGGTTACTACCACATTATAACACACTGGTTACTACCACATTATAAACACACGTCTTGAGGATGTATTTTTGGAATGTCTCCACTCATAACAACGAATTGAGGTCGTTTGTGTGCAAAATCCAAGTTGGAAACTCACATTTAGGATTATTCCAAAATGGCGTAAGCAGCATTACACTTCACTGCTCCTCCCACTGACTACCTCCATCTGAGCAGTCTCCCTTGTTTGTATTCACCGTGTCTCCCGCCAAAGCAGGATGAAGAGTGAAGTAAAAGCTGCATGACCTCCGACATGACTGTTCAGACTGATTGAGGTTGCACTGCAGAAGAAAATCATTTTCAGACCCTGTATCTGATTTAGAACCGCATGCACAATCTGGAATCACATCTGATTTCATGCGATATGTGCTGATTGACATGCTGTATCAGAATTCTGATTTGGGACATTTGCCAGCAGTAGCCTGTGTTTGTAGGTTGACGATTCTGTTTTTAACAACCAAAAAAAAAAAACGATAGTCAGCTATTGCAAGTTAATTTGTAAGCCAAAACACGTTTAGTCAAATTCACCAAATAAATCCTTGCATTTTGCCATCTTACCATTCTCTGTGCGTGTTGATAAAAATAATCAGATACTTCTACACAGCCCTGACTCCGTAAATAGTAACGTAATCAAAGTGATGAACACTGCTCACAAAGCCGGAGTACTACGCTGTGCTTCACAATGTGATTCAATGTTCGACGTTGAGGAAGAACATTGTTTTGAGTTGAGCTCAAAGTTAGCAAGCGTTCGGGAATGACTGAGCCTGCCTTTAAGTAAGACAATATACTGTATACTCTTACATACACTTCTGAGCTGATCTACACTGTTAAAGAGTTCACCCCAAATCTGTCTATCCTCATCCTCAAAGATCATTGTTATCTTGGAGATAAATCGATCAATCTATAGCCTCCTGGCCCTCATTGTTACACAGGGCAGAACAGCGGGGCATGTGACCATCTGACCACCTTCGGGACTGCCAGGTCCATCTGCTTGGCCTGCTGGCCTATGTGCCACTTCAGGGGTGCTATTGATCTTAGTTAGCCAGCCTTAACCTCCTGTGCTGTACAGTATACAGTAGATGTGGCTGATTCATTCAAGGCTGCCAAGCTGTATGTTTATGTGCATATGACAATAATGCAGTATACTGTAGGTCCATACATAAGATACTCAACTAGCATACCGTATTACCTATTGTTTTGTATACAATCAGAGTTGGGTAGGTTACTTATTTAAATGTAATCCGTTACAGTTACCAGGGTTGGGCAGGTTACTTTTAAAATGTAATCTGTTACAGTTACAAACTGCCAGACTAAAATTTGAATCAGTAACGTAATTTTTGTATTACCAATATTTTGGAACATAATCTGATTACTTTCCATTACTTTTAGATTACTTCACGCCTAAACTGCGTTGGAGTGCCAAATCATAATACTTTTGTGACAGTTTATGTTGCTCAGGAAATCAGATTAAAGTAGGAGAATTACTGATTGACGTTAATGAAAGGTTAATAAGAGAACAGCCGATTGTTTTATGTATTTTTCTTCTGCAAACATCCTGTTTAAATTTGAAAGTAGTCCTAGAAGGTATTATCGAAATTTAAAAAATTAACTGATTACATGTAATCAGTTACTTCCACACACTTTGCTTGTTACCAGACTATAATTATAATCAGTAACGTAATTTTTGAATTACCCAATATTAGTAATCTGATTACTTTCCATTACATTTAGATTACTTCACACAAACGTTGTTCTTTGAGATGCCATCCAAAGCAAAATACTGCGTTTATTTTTGTGACCCATTATGTTGCTGAGGGGATCAGATTAAAGTAGGAATTATTTTCAAATACTGACGTTAATGAAAGGTTAATAAGAGAACAGCAGATTGTTTTATGCATAACCCATGGAACAATATGCTGACCCAAGCATATATACCCATCCTTCCCCACAGGTGTAATGCATTAGTGATCAGCCCGAGTGGTATACAGTGCGTTGGGAGTATGGACGTGTGCAGGCCGGTGGTTAAAACCTGGTGAGGATGATCACATCCCTATAGGCACAGCACTAGACTTAAGTTTCCTTTCCTTAGGTCAATGATACGAATGCTTTTGAGGCATATACTGTAGGTCCATGTTTTGAGGGCAGGATTAGGTTTGATATATGTATCAGCAAAATGTTCAGAGCACAGAGATTTGATCCATGTTCAGTGTTTGTACCATTTTACAACGCTGAGCAACTATAAACTCAGTGTCAGGTTTAGTACCAAGGATACAAACGCAGACCAACACGTTCAGTGAATGATTATATACACTGTATGTATGTATGTATGTATGTATGTATGTATGTATGTAAATAAAAGATGATAAATATCATATACCAAACAGTTCTCTGTAGAAAACAAACGTAGTGTTCAGAGCACAGACCGTTTAAATGGTCAAACCCTCTGTGACGTTACCTGTCGCTTTTCTCAAGAACGGATTTGACCACTGCACTGTGCTGTGTATGAATAGATACAACTAATATATTTTTAACAGAGGAGTTTTGTTTTTTAATGCTCCCCCCGCCCTAATGCTACCCTTTATCATGTCATTTAAAATCTAAAGTTCATGCAATCATGGATGTACAGAACATACAGTGTTTTCATCAGCTATGGTTATGTTCTGCTGATAGGATCCACAGTCCTGCAGGGTGACGAGAGACAGCTACTGTGTTGATTCAAGGAGGGACCAGGCAGGCAGCACTGCCGCTTCTAAACCACCAGGTAGGAAGCCTTAGTCAGCAAGTCTACCGCTCCCATCTCAACATACGCCACGCTGCCTCAAAAGAAAGAGGTGATGGGGAAATACAACAAGGCAGCTTCTTGAGCAGAGAATTGGAGTCTGTATTATAATGATATCATTATTCACGATAGCTGGCGAAAGCAGCCTGGGAAACATCATGCTTGAGTCAACTGGTAGAAAAGGGTGATCTCGTTGACGTTCAGCACGGAGTAGCTTATGTGACACAGTGGTGATGGACGAAGAGGCTGAGGCTTTCGCCTCACAATTGCTCTCAGCTCAATTTTCATTTAGATTATAGTTTGGAAACCCTGTTCACATTAGCGTTCACTCAGCCACTCTGGATGGGGGACCAATCAGAGACAGTTGCCTACTGGGTAGAGCAGGGCGACATGTGATCCAGATGTCGCTGGTTCGACCCCAGCCAACTCCTCACCAAGTGTCAGGTGTCCCTGAGCAAGACACCCAACCCCAAATGCTCATGGTGGTCAGGAGGCACCTTGCATAGCAGCAATCACCATCGGTGTGTGACTGGGTGTGAATGGGTGAATGTGAGGAAACACTGTACAGCGCTTTGAGTGTCTGGAAGGTTAGAAAAGCACTGTATAAATGCAGTCCATTTACCATTACCTATTTACCAATCAACAACTAGTTGGAGTGGCTAAGTGAGCTATCGATTCAGCAAATTGTAGCAATGCCGATTGGTTAAAGGCCGTCTAATCAACCAGAGGCCGAGTAGGAGGCATCGACTACAAGACCAGACCTTATTGGCAAAGTGAATGTTGGGTCTGGACGCACCAGGCCATTTAATCGCATTTATCTCAAAGGGTTGCTTGGCATTTCCATTAGATGGATTTTTACACTGAAGTATCCTAAGAAAAGGCATTACAATTACTTCAAGAATATGCAAATGTTTTCCAGATTTATATTAAGGAATCATTCCAAACTCTAGCCGAGTTCTGCTTTGTGTCATTAAGGTGAGCCAACAGGGATTTTAAATTTAATAAAAGATTAAATTTATGCAAGCATGGGGGAAGGGGGAGGTGTGTGGGCAGATGGCAATGTCATATCACATTATTTATACTGGGAGTTACTAATACAAAGCTCTGAGGATGACAGCCATTTGCCTCCTTTGATTTACTTACAGACAATAGAAAATGTAATTTAATTTAATTTGACACTGTATAGAAACACCTAACTTTTTTATACTCTCCAAATTATGGAGAGGCTAAACTTGTCTAGTGCTTTACTGTCTACATATATTGATGACTTCTTTGTGACATGTTTGAGAAGCTTGGGGAATTTCGATACTGCCAGTATCCTCTTCTCTGTGTTGCTTCTCTTGCTGTATGTTTCACTATGTTGGGCGAGGATGTCATACCGTGTCGTTCAATATGATAGGGTGAACTCCGTAGGATATGTTACAGCAATACTGGGACTTCCAACTTACCTCATTGCGCACAGTGTTCTATAGCCTTTAAGGGCCGTTCAGTGGTCTCAGCCTCTTCCGTTCATTAGCACAACGTCAAATAATCAACTCTGTGCTGAACGTCTGATGCATAGATCCTCGTAAGCTAACGTCTGATGCATACATGTAGAACCTTGTAAGCTCGACACTGTACTCCGTCTTTCGGGAAGTAATACTGTCGATATCCATTGGCTGTTAGCGTTATCACTCACAAGTATGTCTCTGTAATAGCCTATATAGCTATTGGCAGCATAGTCTATGGTTATTAGTACTGTACCCGTTTCTCTTTAGCAAGAAAACACCTTCCTAGGTCAGAATATACACGTGTTGAGGAATATATACACGTCTGGATCCACTTCCTCATCACGGAAAATTGAAAGGGCAAGCATCTACTGTCCCTGTATATGGAGAAAACACCAAGTGATGGCTGGGAGAATGTCCTTGTTTTTATTCCATGGCCGTGAAGTCCATAGCAAGAACCTCCAGAGGGTGTGTGGGGTGCTTTGTACAACAACACCAAATACTGTCCATCTTTGTGATATTTTTCAAAGTCATGAAACACCTCTGGCTAGTAGCATTTGGCCCTCACCAACTCAAAAGTTCTCTCTACAGCCTGATGCTCATGTGCATATGGTCAAGAATCTCCGCTCGTTACCCCTGGGGCAACAAAATGTGTCTGGCATTCCCCTGACTCATGTCAGAACAGAACAGTTGACATACTTCGTACTTCTTGTACCTCGTATCCGGTGACCTCCATTGTCCTTTGTACTTAATTAGGCCCTCTGCCCAAATGTCTTTCAAAAGTAAAACGCTGCCATTATTGTGTCTAGGAAAGTGACTTGAAAGAGAACCTGGATGCCTAGCTCTGCTCTGAACACAGCAGCTGTCATACAGGCAAGACGCCAGGCCTAGATGACAGACCTGTTCGGCTCGCAATAAATCTTTTATTATATTTATGAGGCCAGGCACATTTTTTATTTTCAACTTTGTTACAGGGTCTGTAGGATTCTTAAAGCCTGGGTCCGCCCAATTATTTCTCTCAGCTCCATTTCTTCCCCCCACTGAGATCATAGTCTGGAAACCCTGTTCGCATTATCGTTTTCACAGCCACCCTGCTGGAGAACCAATCGGCGTGGGTTAGTGAGATGACCTTGAAGTCAAGCGTGATTCTAAATGGTGGTAGAGCTAGATGAGGCGATCAAAACAGTTGTAGCAACACTGATTGTTTAAATGCTGTCCAATAGCTTCACAATTAACCAGAGATCTACATCCAGTAGGAGGCAACGACACTCATTACTTTCCAATGGAGCGTGGCCCGACTATAGATGTATTCACCAAGTGAATTTTTAGTCATGTTACACAAGGCTATGTTTCCTATACCACATAGGGATTACCGACCTCATTATTTCCTCTCCAAGCGTTAGATACCCAAAACACCTTTAACACACATTACAAAGATCACTGACTGTGTGATATGCAGTTATTTATATTTGTGGATGTGGCTCTGTTCTGGGAGCAGCAAAATACCCCCTGTAGGTTACAGAACAGAGCAGGCAATGAGAACACCCATGACATTAAAAGGCAGGGTTAGCTATTCTCCAGAGCCCATGCTAACTTCCAAGCGCAAATCAAAAGACTGTAGATCGCTTTACATGAAACTGGAGTCAGGAGAACATAACAGCCGTACGCAGTAGTGACCAAGACACACCACACGGGACAGCTGCAAGCTTCTGTGACGGCGATTAAGTGTTTGAATGGGTAAGGGGATATGAGGATGCAACGTTTCATAGATGTGTGCAGCTCATTCCAGTCAGTGGCTGCAGCACTCTGAAATGAGGAGCGACCAAAGACTCTACAGGTTTTTGGGTGTCTTTAAAAGAATAAGACTTGATATCCAGTGAGTACGGTGAGGGAAGGCAGGGGCCCAGTGGGTAGAGCGGGACAACGGGTGATCCAGAAGTCAAACTGGGTCAAATCCCGCTAACTCCTCTACAAGTGTCAGATGTCCCTGAGCAAGACATCTAACCCTAACTGGTCCGGGTGGTCAGGAGACGCTTTGCATGGCAGTCACCACCATCAGGGTGAATGTGAGGCAATCCTGTACAGCGCTTTGAGTGGCCGGAAGGTTAGAAAAGAGCTGTATAAATGCAGGCCCTTTGCGTTTACATATGTATGAGCTACATATGAGCTAGACAGCTATTTCTTTTTGGGGAATCACAGCCCTCATTGTGAAACTAACCTATTGAGATCACATGATTTGTATAGAATACAAGTTACATTTGAGTCCATGTAGGCCTTGGTCTACATGCATGTGTCTGTTAAAGGCAGGGTCAGTCAGTCACGAGAATGCTTGCTAACTTTGAACTCAAATCAAAACAGTATTGCTCGACAGTCCTCCACATCGAAACGCATTGTGAAACAAATGCTTTGTTGATGTGATCCGTGTTCGCCACTTTGGATTTACGGAGCCAGGGCTGTGTACCTTAGACATATCAGGTCATTTTTTCAACACACACAGAGAACGGTAAGCTAGCGAAATACGAGATATTTGGTGAATTTGACAAAACGTGCATTAGTTTACATTTAGCTTGCAATAGCTGCCTACACCTTTAACAAAGTGGGTGAACACGTCTGGCTGAGGTTAATGTGGTGTGATATGGCAGCACTGCAGCTCCAGGCGCAACCCCCAAGCTTCATCTGTGTGTGACGGGGCAGAACAGCGGGGCATGTGACCAGCTGCCCCACCCCCTTCAGGACTATACTGCCAGGGCCATCTGGTTGGCCTCCTGGCCAACATATTTATTGCAACCCACATCTCATTGTGCTATTCATCTTAGATCTTTAAATACCTGATGTGGATGGATTCCGTTAAGGCGGCGTTCCACAAACAGCCAGTAAAGTGCTGCATGCATTTCCACAGAATTCTGGTAGCTGGATATAGGATATACCCTTGTGTAAAACTAGACCAATAAAGCAGAGGTATATTTATATACATTTTTTTTTATCAAACATAATTTACTTGTTTGTTAAATAACAGAGTAGGTGGGGTGTTGGGTGGGGGTCAACATATTCATTTTTGGAGTAAATGTTCTGGGGTCAAAGGTGCCAGATGTGGTTTGATATAATGAAGTAGATGACATAATTAATTAATTAATTAACACCTTTTATTTTATACTTCTGTTGGCAGTTGCTTTTATATTAAAGACATTATCATCTTTTTATGTTAATAAGAGTTTAAGAAGAATTAAGTAGCCTAGGTCTAGTTTACAATATTTCCTTTTGTTTAGTTCAGTAAAGAACAATTTATATTCCCCAATGTAAACGCGTTATAGATTTTCGTCATTACTTTGGTTTACCGTTGGAGCCGCTCGACTGCTGTTTGGATTCGTGTCACTTCTGCAAGAGAACTTTGATCTCTCACAGACTACCACCATTTGAGTGCGTCTCCCTGCTACAAATGCAAGAAACATGTCGACCACGGAGGAGTACGATTGTATAGTGATTGGAGCTGGTGTTGAGGGATCTTTCACGGCATATCAACTTGCGAAGAACAAGAAGACTCTTCTACTGGAACAGGTGCGTGTGTCGAAACATTGACAATTGCTACTGGAACAGGTGCGTGTGTCGCAGCATTGACAATTGTTCCATTTGCATTAGCACACGCATGGTTATGGGGCTTCGTACGATTTGTCAAGCGACTTTTTTTCCCCCTTCATAAAGTATTTTTTTATTTTGTTAGTTTGGCTTTGCTGCTTTGTGTGTGCGTGCACACTGCGCATTAGCGGTATCCCGGCTGCCGCTGCCTACCTGTAATGTTACAGTCATGTTCCTCTCTGCGCTCCTGCTCGTCAGATCTGTTAATATACTTATATTCCATGTAGGCGACCGAAGTAGGTTGTCTACCAATTATGTCATGGCACCTCAGTTCGATTACTTTGTTTAGGCAACAAGTGATCTGAGTTAATGGACCAGCCAGAGATATGACAGAAAAGCGTAGTGGCTATATGTCTACTACTCAGATCTACTGTGGGAATAAGCTGTAACATGTGGAGCCCACCGCTTAAGTCTACAAAATGAGTGTAGGCCTAATAGGCCAGTGGTTTGCAGAACCAGAATGTCCAAATACTGTTTCCACTTTCAGGTTACTATACTATATTTGTACCCTTAGGTATATTTCTTTTGCCGTATAAATAAATAATCAGATATTTCTCTTTACATATTGAGGAACCACAGACAAAGTTCCATGAACAGTACATTGTTTTATCATCTTATAAAGACACATTAGGTTCCTTACCTTGTGGTGCATTTCGTCACACATCTGAAACGGTCAGTATTTGGCACCGGCAGAAGAGTAAGAGAGACGGAGGCAACACAGTGAGAAAAACAACACTTTACACTCCCTGTGGTCAGATGCAGGCAGGGGTCAAAGTCCAGGTAATCAAAGCACCAGCGGAAACTACAGCAGGCCCAGACAGAGGCGGTAAAGACAAGCGGTAATCCAGCATGATAAAAGCAGACGGGAACCAGCACAGGCAGGTACCGCTGGGGAAAACCCGCAAAAATAAAAGGCTGGGACCATTAGAGGCAGTCAAACGTAATGCTTTGGCCAGAGGTTAAACTCCTAAAACGCCTCAGCGGGGGAAAGGGAGAAAATACACTGTATAAATACAGACACAGGTGAAAACAATTAACTAATTAGGGGTAAAAAACTAAACTACGGAACTGGACCCTGGCCGGGACCTGGTCACTGCTTAGGCCAGGGGTAGGGAACCCTGGTCCTGGAG
>JAODUH010073158.1:0-16177 GCA_027564835.1 Typhlichthys subterraneus
ACTATTGACATAACATCCTATTGTCTAAAGCCTGTCCCTCTGGGGGTTTACACTCACCTGCGCTAAGCGTAACAGAAGCGCTGCTACATGGACGTGCTGCTAGTTTACAAATAGTGTAAATGTTTTAGCTTTGTTTGTAACCTAGCATATTCAAAATATATATTTCCAGCAAATGTTTTATTATTTAAAATGTTTTTATTACAGCAAGTATTTATAACAGGCTTAAGCGATTGTTGTTGATTTAATTTTTTCTATGGCTATCAGTGGATTAAAAAATGTTATTGCCGATAATGGAATGATTTTATGAGTTTTGAGTTATGCCAGCAATTAATGCAAATGTTTGTATTTTTTAACTTTTAAAAATGAAATAAATACAAACATTTGCATAAAGCTAGCACAATTAACTACGTATTGCTTGCGATTAATCATGATTAACTTTTTTTAATCGGACAGTCTAGTCAATGTAACATTATAGGCTAATGTTCAAGACATATAAAATATATTTTATTTTTATTACACAAACAGCTAGCCTAAGCAATCTGGCATATGGTCTTGCATTCACTCTTGTGATTGGTTTGCTCACTCACTGTATGGGAAAATATCTTGCATTAGAATTCTGTGTTTGTCCCTGCAATGGTGCTGCACACACAACCAACACCAGTATTTTAACTAATGTTACTAGGTTGCGAGGAGGGAAATTGGGGAATGGATTTCAAGCCCTGTTCCCATTCAAACATGACCCCATGCAGGAACAGTGCTTGTAAAATACAGGCATATACTGCATGGGTGAATAGGGCTAAAGTCTGCATGTGCTAATGTGCATATCTTTGTATCTGTATGTCTGCTAATACCGGCACTGTACTGTGTGTGTGTGTCTCTGTCTATCTGTCTGTCTGTCAAGGATGGGAAAATGTACAGGCGTGTTTTTTTTTTTTTTCACGTGATTATAATAATAGTACACCGCAAGAGACGGGATATTCAGTAAGATGCAGAAGGAAACTGTTACGACATCATTTTTCTGGTCTCCAAGAAGAGCGACATTGGCTTTGTGTCTCGAGTTCCAGCTGTGGCATTAAAGTACACACACTTCTAAGGTTCTTTGTTAATGGCTGGACGGGTGTGTAATCATTTTTACATTCAGATCTGGAGTCTTATTCCAAAGCTGCAGCAACATAAATCATGCATTTCCCAATCCACGGAACAACATAAAATGAACTTGCATATTGAAAATGTGTTTATTTTCCAGTGACTGAGAAGACGGGGACTTACATGCCGCTGTTCAGTGGAGACTCATACCTGGAGCTAAAGGGACTTCATATCTACGGCCATGATTTGCAGTAAGTCAGGAAAACAACATAGCCATGGCATTGGCTTTGTAAATATATGGGGAATGCTGCACATCATGTCATATGAATTATTCCATTGCCCCAGGCTGAACAGCTCTGATCTTGTGGGCTGAATGTGCAATGAGCAGGATGAATATAATATGTAGGTAATGGGACAGGCAGAATATGGAATCTACACTCATTATGTGCAGATGACACTCAGTCAAACATATTGAGCACAAATGTACTAGTAAATGAACCTTAGTTGAAATGCATCCAATGTATGTACATTTTGTTTTAAATTGTGTTTATTTTACCTTTTTATAATGTTAAAGTCGGCAGAGAACCTATTCTCATTTAAAATAATACCCCGGCCATGTTGGTGAATAGCATTGCAACAAACTACAGGTAGACTATGACAGATAAAACAGTAGCTGTGTTTACATGGACCCCAATAGTCCATTGGAATAGGCTGAGAAACCGAATGAAGATGCTCAATATATACACCTCAATCAGAATAGAAAGTCCCAAAGCAACTTTTGTTTGGCTGCAGAGGTAGTACTGCACAGTATAAACACATTGTACCATGTAAACGTTTTAATCCAATTATTTCCTGGCTGTGTTCTTCTGCACATTCTTAAACGTTAGCCTACTGTTCTTTTGTGAACTCCAAATTGAATGGAGACAAAGCAGCATTATGCACAGCTGGTCTCTATGCCTCCCCTTACAGCCGCCCATACATACTAGACACGTTGAGTTTCACAATGTAAATAGTGAATTGGGTTAGATATATCAGGGTTATGATGTCATTGCATGCATAAGAACGTATTAACACTGTACTGCATGACTACATGCCTTGGTTTGAGCAGACGTACTTTGCCTTGTGTCTGCAGCCAAAAGGTTAGCATGATCTTGGTTCTCATGGCAAATGACTCCAATGGCCTAATCTTCTACAATGGACAGAAGACAGATGGCAAGGGAGACTTCATATCTCTGTCCCTCAACGACGGTTTGCTGGAGTTCCGCTATGACCTGGGCAAGGGGCCTGCTGTCATCAGGTGAGCCCACCAGCCTGGGGATCTTGCGAGCTACAGTCGAGTATCGCTCTTGAGGGGCTTCAAGTCCATGCACTTGGGTTGGTTCGGTTGCTACGGGCTTGGCTTAGGTGTGTGGTGATACGGACAGTTCATCCAATCACCTACAAAGTATTTTTTGATAGTGCCGTCCCCTTTCCAAACAGTTTAAAAGGACAACTTCTCAGGTGGTTCTGTTGTAAATGGAACCATTTGAGTTGAAACTTGAGACTTTACTATGGCTTAACTTATCAGTTTAAGGCAGAAAGGTGTGTTTCAGATAATCATAGCTTGCTAGTTTAAATGATGGCGTTAGGGTTTATTAGTGCTCGTGTTTATAATGTATTTAGTAAACATTGACCTTAATATTAATCATAAGCTCAATCTAATAGGGTTAGAATAAAGTAAAAATTAATAAAGTAAAAGTGAAAATAGGACCGTTGTGCATACACACAATACTTTTACTCATCCACCTCATTTACTACTGTAAATGCTTTCTGGGCGTCATTCTGACATACTACAAATATGAATGTATCTCTATTTCTATATCTGATATTTATTATTTTGTAAAGAAAAGATTACCTTTGTCTCGATAATCATTTTAAGGACTTGTACAGTAGTTAATTTTCTTCCTGAATTGTGTCCCTATTATGTGAATAAAATGCACGTAGTCTTTGCACAAATATACCTCCTCATTTCTTTTCTAATAACTAGCTGTGATAGAGATTCTGCACACACAACAGTGGCAAACAATGATGCACGTAGTCTGCATTGGTTTAATAAGTTAATGTTAAGGGACACAAGCACAACTTTGACTGGCTACAGCCAATTAAATTTCACAATGCTCCGCCCTTTAATAGGCCTATTTATATACCTGTAATGTTGTCAATATGACCTGTGTGTGTGTGTGTGTGTGTATAATTCAGGAGTAAGGACAAGATCAAGATGAACGTGTGGAACACCATAAACCTTGAACGCTCAAGTCGCAAAGGGAAAATCATGGTTAATGGGAAGGAGTCCGTTCTTGGAGAGTCACCGGTGAGACTCAAAGGCCCACCGCATCGGGCTAGCCAGCTGGCATGCTTAGCATAGCATGTGCTAATTCTATTTTATTTGAGTTGTCTGTGCTTGTGCTCTCACCACTGCTACGCTGTAACAGTCAAATGACTGTGTGGGGTACGCTTGAAACGCCTCTAGATTGCATGTGACTGTGCTGCCTCGTTCGTCAGCCGTTATCCCCTGACATCCGTCAACCTCTGTAGAAGACCTCCAGTGTTTAGCGAGCCAGCTTGTCAAGCTGTCTTTGTTCTGTTAAGTGTGGTTATTCCACTTCATTTTCACCGACATGCTGGAGATAAGATGCTGTGTTGCGTACACACATGAGCAACTGCTTGTAAAGCCGATACCGGACACAGTCTGTTGTAGAGGATCAGGCTGGCGAGGTGGTATGATGGTAACAGGGAAGACAAAGGTGTGTCTAGGACAATAAAGCATGTACAGACTTTGCAATTGAAGGAGATGTACAGTACGGGGTCTGAGAGACACGTCTGTAAGACGCCCAGTTATATTAAGCGCCATAATATTCGATTATGATCACGCACACTGTCAACTCTGTCAGCCTCCTCCAAGACGCGGCGTGCTTGTCTTTTCATTCCTCTTTTCTTTAGCGCCTGTGTTTTTTATTTCACTCCCTCCCGTCCTCCGCATGCTAATTGTGTTTCACTTCAGCAAACGAGGCATAACATCGTATTAAACGAGCAGAGTGCCAGGGCGGGGGTGGGGAGCGTGTGTCGGAGGGGACGGTGCAACACACACTGTATCCATCCAGACCAGTAATAGCTCACAGCTCTGCGTTTATCCCAAGGAGGGATATTTATTTAATATATGTAATATTTATTTAATATATAATTATGCAATATATACTGTATATTAGTCCACACAAACACTCACTCAGTGACCACTTTAGTAGGTAAATAAATCATACACTTGTTGGTCAAATCTAATCAACCAATGCACGCAGACACCATCAAGACGTTAGTTTGTTGTCAAGATTGTTGTGTTGTCTGCCTAACAAGTGGCCCCCGAGTGGTATGCCGTAACATTGTTTTAGCGCCCTGCACCTGCGTTCATACTGGCCCATCTGCATAGACAGTATGTCAAACGACATCTCTGTGGCACACCAGCACAGTCAAGCAAAGCAGTGTCACTCCAGTCTCATGGGAGGACAGGCAATCTGTAAATGAGCGAGCAAAGTTACACAGGTCCAATACACCGCCTTTATACACAGTACAAGCCTTTTCATCTGTATTTGAATGTTTTTTTTTACACCCCGCGTTTGGTTCACCTGTGTGCGCGCTGACGCAGGCGTGTGTGACTGTGCGAGTGTGCTTTGGCGGGGGAGGGGGGGTTAAAGCATGTGCCTCTGCAAGTAAGTGGCTGGTCTGCTTCTCCTACAGTGCTTTAAGCGTGCGTAACCAAACCGCGCTGGCTGCTCCTGGTGCCTTGACAGATGTGTGGTGTGTTTTGCGTGTGTCTCTATGCCCTTTGCACTCGCCCACAGCAGCGCTCTCTCTTTTCACAGGCACTTCCTGTAGCTAGTCTTGCTTTATTAACCTCTGTTCCTCTCTCTGCTTCTCTCCTCTCTGTGATGCGTCCGGATAATCAGAAGTCTCGCAAGGTAACCACAACAAAATGAAAAATAATAAAGACAATCCCCAGTCACACGTCAGGCATGTTTCATCGAGTCGATCACACACACACTCCCCCCATCCCAACCCGCATTTCCTCCATACGACAAGTGTGCACAGGGTCCTCCGCTCTGTCGAACAGGAGCGCACACGTCTGTCCATTCTCATATGCTCACGCACGCACGGCACCAAAAGACTTGGCTTCCACCTCAGCCCCATCTGCTGCGGGGGCGGCCGGCCCAGGGAAGGGAAGCGGGGGGGGAGTTAGCGAGGGAGGCTGGTCGTTTCTGACGCCCATTGTTTCAGGCGACAAAGGAAAGTCTTCATTATCCCCCGCGTTGGCGTGTTGTTCTCGCGACTACACTGCGGCGCTATGAAGAATGATTTGGGGCTTGTTGGTGCCGAGAAGGGGGGGCTTAGTATAGAGCGTAGGAGACTTTGAGGTGCCAAGCCAAGCCAATGCCGCGCTGTGCTTTTGTCATCTGGTCTCACTTTCTGCGACACAGGAAGAAACCAAACTTGCCATTCTGTCATAACCCACTCACTCACAACACACTCACATCCTCAGCGACCATCATGCCATCAAACCAGCTGGCCTCCATGCGGCCCGCGTCATGATTCGTTGCCGCTTAACAATTCTACATCGCATGAAAATGGACCATATAGGCATTTACGCCTCCTTTTTGGTTTGTTTTTGACTGTGAGTTGCACAGTGAGAGGCAAGTTGAGTTAGCGTGTTGCCAGAGTAATAAACATAAGCTCAAGGACCCTTCCAAGGCAGTTCCAAATCTTGAGGCTCAGGCTACGCCCCATCTCTCTCAAGACAGCTCTGGGCCCCGTTTCCCGAAGCGGTACGATGATCTTAAAATGCACGTATAGAGTGCCAGGTTATTTTATTGGCGCGTTTCCTGAAAGCATCGTTGTTTATGTGCCACGTTAAATTAATCGTAAGTTAGTCCACCGTAAGAGGGCCGTATCTGTTTTTGTACAACAGTGCCTCCCTCAACAAGCTAAAATCAACAGCAAATGAAGACACAAATAAATGCTGGCTAAGAGCTATTGACAATTTATTTACACCACGCAAATGGATATCTGCATGAACTTCATTGTTAAATTGTAAAAATGCAAAACTAATTATTAGGCAGGTATGATGAGATGGCCAAGAATGTGTGCAATTTTAACAATAATGTGCTATATTAGAAAATGTTGAAGCCGTTTTCTTTACAACTCTCTGAACGTTACTAAGCAAATGAAACATTGTAGCACATCTCTCATACTCTCAAAGGTTTGTAGTGATGGCTCTATCCCCGCCCCCTTCCACAGAATGCCTTCATTTCTGTGTTTGCTGCATTTTTTTCCACCTGTAGGCTAGTATAAAATATAGCTATATTTAGTTATGTTTATATTTAGTGAAATACTGTACACCTAACCAACATGTATATACATTCTCCAAATTAATTTAATATTTGCTACCTTGGACAGCTCCCGTAATGTGTAGATAAATTTGCTCTTTATTAACGAGAAAGTTACGTGCTGCTTCGGGGAAACAGGCGTAAATCTGTCGTAGCTAACAGACTCTTAAGGCAACGTGCAACGTTAAACCATCTTAAGCGGGTTGCTATCGGGAAATGGGGCCCTGGGCTTTAGCAAGCTACCACTGGTTTCTGCTCTCCAGACTTTCTTAAATGAAAGCCAATCCTTTTTGCATTAGCCCCTTCCATCATTTCTTTCCCCCCAGCAATTAAATTCACCCTATCCCTCTGGCATTTACTGCCCTACATAAAATAAAGATTGTTAATTCCTCGCTCCTGAAGTGGGCTGGCTCTAGCGTGTAAGAAACAGGGGGTTGAGACTTTCTAACACGAGCCAAATATCCCACAGGTTCGCTGATTAAAAGCTAAATTTCACGGCCATCCGCCGCGCAAATGAATTGCAATTAATGTCTCCACGCTCAAATGTTTGAAAGGTCACTGTTATAATCAGCCATTATTACAGACGTTTGTCAAGAAGAATCGTCCATATCTCAACTCCAGCACACTCCAGGGTTTTTTGTGTGGTTCTCAGAGACGGGATAATAACCACTCCTAAAAAGACATGGAAATCAATTATATGTAGTGAAATACAGTATATGAAGTGTACTGATGTGGAAGGGAAGAGAGAGTAGTTATATCGACTGCCAGCGACAATATGGTCATATTCTCAAACTCCTTCATTTAATTGAAATATTTGGTGGTGTCATTTCTACACGTGTGGCGTATAACTCTCACTGGCTATTTCTCTACTTAACTGCAGGCTCCCACATTACCGGAATGTTGAACAAAAACAGAAAGTTAGAAAGTTTTGACATTCTCTTGTTCACTTCAGACTGACTTTGGCATTTGTGGGGAAGGAAAAAGTTGTGTTCTTTACTGAAAGTGTTTATGCCCTGTCTCGCCAGAACCAACACACTGCCCTCAACCTGAAAGAGTCCCTTTACGTCGGAGGAGCGCCTGATTTTAGCCGGCTAGCTAGAGCAGCTGCCCTCACAGACGGCTTCAAGGGCACCATTCAAAAGGTAAATGTCCACTCGCTGTTAATGGTGAATTGTGTACCCTTAAACCCATTTCACAAACCTGTCATAGCACGGTGAACCCAATCATTGACTAATCTAAATCACCTAATCACCTAAGTCAAGCAAACCCATTATGTATATTTAAGCTATGGCTAAGTTTACCTTGCTAGGAAACATCTGGGAAAAGGGCTAAAGTGCAACTGCTATACTACAGACTGCAGAATGCATCTCATTGTGGCATGGCAGTGTTTCTGCTCATTTGGATTAGACTGTGCTAATAATAGCCTCCTTATATTGATCTTCTTCCATTTTGCAATTCTAAGATCTTTCCCTGACAGACTTCCAGTTTTTCTCTCCGCTTTCTGGTGAAAGCTATGCTTGGAGCCAGGAAAATCTCAGTACAACAAAGATAGGACATTATTGTTTGTACAAACGTGTCATTAGTTCTCCATTGCAAACTCTCCCTTGACAGTTGCAAGCATCTCAAAGACTAACTGTTTGTTTTAACCAGCCCCCTCGAGAATAAGGGAAGAGGCATTCATTATGTGTTCTCAGTTTCATATGCCGTTTGATCTACTTTTCAACAGGAATGAAGTTACACCATGCGTATAGTTGTACCACCGTATTCTTCCCCTGTTGTTACCCAGATTACCCTGATGGGCACGCCCATTCTAAGGCAGGAGAATGCGCTCCAGTCCAACAACATGGCCATGTTCCAGGGTCACCCGTGCTCCCAGGAACCCTGCCACAATGGTGGGCGGTGCAGCCCCCAGCTGGACACCTACGAGTGTGTCTGCCTAAGTGGCTTCTCT
Source organism: Typhlichthys subterraneus (assembly GCA_027564835.1). NCBI lineage: Eukaryota > Metazoa > Chordata > Actinopteri > Percopsiformes > Amblyopsidae > Typhlichthys > Typhlichthys subterraneus. Next base: position 8,449 of record JAODUH010073158.1, read on the forward strand.
GGCGGACATTGTCAGAATGGTGAGTTATGTGTGGAGCCCAGTTCATGTTATATTTGGCCCACTGTAGGTACATGGGCAAAACAGTGTCGTTATGCCAAGCCATTTGGCAGCCATTCATTTAGCCTCTAGTTAACATCACGTCAGATGGCTTTGCAGCCATTCAACCTCATATTCACTATTTGTTTTCATATGGATATGAACCTTAACTTAGCCGGAACTAAACACTGCCTATGGGGCACTCTGATTGTTTTAAACCAGCACACAAACCAAACAGTGGCACGCCGACCGGTACATACGCGGAGGCAATAGTAATAGCAAGTTTGACATGTTCCGTTTGTCAACATACTTTACTGTATATGCGCTGGAATACCGTTTAGCCAGTCTGGCACTGTAGCATGTCTACATCTGACACACGCTCACAGGCTTTCACACACACACACATGCTCTGACAGGCTTATTCAATAGACAAGCCTTACACTGTATCCAGGCCAGTGAGTGGCCAATACAGCCTTTTATCTGTGTTCTCAACTAGAGTGATACATTTAAAATGGAAATCATTACCCTCTGAATCAATATGTTTACATGTTAACTCCACAAGCAACCTGAATCTAACCTTTGCTTGAATACTAAATACATATTCCCTTTTCTGTATGGACAGGCCAGTTTGAAATTCATTCTCCTTAATAATTGATATGTTCATATGCAATTCCACTTGTGTCAGCCACGTTAGAGTACGTGCTGCTTTTAAAATGAACCCAGCACTTATGAAAGCGATCGAATGTGTTGTTTAGATATTTATGTATTGCTTTTACCCCAGAGTTACTCTTCATCGTTCATCTTCCTGTCACTATCTCGGCTGTGTGCGTTTGCTCTGTCTCACACACACACACACACACACACACACACACACACACACACTAAGGCTCCATTAACCTTGCGCAACGGGTTGGCCGTCCTTTCACGTTAATTAAAACCCACCACCGCTCCGCTACGGGTCTTTCCCATCGCCTTCGGCTCTAACGACCACTGCTGCAGCACGTGCGGATTGCTGCGATTGAATGCGACTCTTCTCCTTCGCAGCCATCTACGAGAAGTCCGCGGGGCAGACGGAGGCCATCGCCTTTGACGGCCGGACGTTTATCGAGTACCACAACGCGGTTACCAAGAGGTAAGGGAAATGGCTGCCCTGTGAAATCTCCACTAGAATAGTTATTAGCTAGGCCCTTTCCCAGTGATGGATACACACACATTTCTGTGACGACACTGGGGATAAACTCAGCATTAGAGCTTCAAGGTGCTGGCGAATAACGCCTTTCCTTTCCTTCACGCCCTGCTGTTGACCTGATTGTGGCTAATTAGCGAGGAAGCTAACGATCGCGGTGTTGCCCTGAGCGCCCCGGATTTATTCTGCAAGGAGAGCTCTTGCTGGTAGACTAGCAAACACAGGAGAACAAAATGGTTTTGCTTAAGGATCTTTAAGACAGTGTTGTGCGTGCTCGTAAATAACTCCCACAGACCTAAAACTCCAATTTTATGAACCCAATGTACAGAGGAAGACATTGTGTTGAAAGTGTAAAATGTTTAAAAGCCAAGAAAATCTGCCCCTTCAGGCATATGACATTTGTTTCTTTCCTGCATCCATCTATGGGCTTGGCGCGCGTGGTTGGCATAGGCACAATGTCTATGTGATAAACCTGAGAGGACTTCAAACATATGGCCTCCCATCTAAAGCTCCGACAAGCTCCTCACACAAACATTTCAAAGTGTGAAAATGGGCTACAGTCTGTAGATTTTCCATATATAGACAAGCACACACACACACCGTTGCCCACGACTGCAGTCTGGGCAAGCAACCTGCCTGATCTGTCCACGTGTCTCGTTTCCGTCTGTCCTTGATGTCAGCTGTACAATATCTTATTGTCTGTCCTTCTTGTTGTCTCTGTCCGTGTCTTCTCTCATATAAATATTCCTCGCTGTGTTTCCTTTTTCACTCAAGCCAACTGACCAATGAGATACCAGAGTAAGTAGAATATGCCACTGGGTAAAACGGGCAGAATAATATTTTGATAGCTAACCCAATTAAAATGACTTTGTTTCCCAGTGATTTCATCTAAATCCACGTCCAATGATCTACCATCTGCAATACAAAAATACACCTTTTTATTGAAGCTTCTTTTATTTGATTTGACAAACTAATAATATTTGAAGACATTGACAACAGTATTAGATGCTTCTATATATCTATGTAAATTGAAGCATGTCTATGTGCATGATGAGCATTTTGTACAAACTGACTGATAAAATGTATTGTTTAAGAACATAAAATGTTATGCATGAATTGAGATTCCTTCCCTTACAAAATTAATAATAATGCACCTTATGTTGAATGAGGTTACAGCAAGAACATCTGAATAATTGACCTTACCCATTCTCAAACCCTGCGCTCTTCAGTTATTGTTGAGAAGCTCCTTTATCATTACTTGGTTGTTAAGGCTTCTTAGTTCCTGCTTATTAGCATGTTATGTAACCTCTCTAAAAGAATCCCACATTGCAGTGAAGGATTCAGCTCAAATGAAGCCGCATGGACTCAGCCCAAAGAGCTAGTCGATGCCAAAGCCACTCATGTCGTTTCATTTTTGGCCAAATCTCCCCGCTGTAATTATGAATAATTATGGAGTCCAATGTAGAGAGAAGCAATGACATATTAATCACACATTTGTCTCTGTGTTTAAAATAGACCTCAGATGGAGATCTCTCTAATGTCCACGCGAGCATAAATCTCACTTAGCTAGGAGGACAGTGTTCCTAGATACTAGATACCAGAGTTTAATGAAGGCCATATTCCATAACCTTAGTCGGTGTGAATTATAGCAAACCTGAAGCTCAGCAGAGCCCTCTCTGTAGGAGCACCAATCAATTCATTGTGATTGAGCTTTGCAAAGGTAATGAATGGATTCCTCAAGAGGCCATTAAGAGCTCAGTAAGGCCACTGTGGCCAGCACTTACCCCTTGGTGAGCGCTTCTGATTACTCCACATTCACCGTTCTCGCTCATCATCCCAATCTCTAAACCTCCATTATTTACCTGACAAGTCATGTCTGGCTAACACTGTGTGGCGCAATATGACACATGACCCCACTTTTCTCAGTGAGCTTACTGTATTTTTCCCTCTCCTTGCTCAGGACTCAGTAATTGCCACTGCACACAGACACAGAGCTGTCAATATAATGGAGTTGTCCAATTATCGAATAGTGAATTAAGTCTTTTATATTCTTAAGGGACAGGCTATGTAAGTGCTTGAGCTGTTTGTGCGTAGACAGATAATTTATTTCTAAGAATCTTAGCACAATTCTACTGGTCATGGGTGATCTCTTGAGAAAACCAAGGAAAAAGGATCAAATATGGTCACGCTAAGGAACACTTGTGCTTTTAACAGATCCAGAACTTATGTTGTTGACCCACCCGTTCTGTGCGACACTGCTCCACTGTCACAGATCTTCTTCCTGCCTTCCTTGCTTCCATTCTTCCCTTACTGTGATCTCTTGCGCTTACATTGCATGTCCTCGACATCCCCCTCTGTTCCCTTAAGTCCCGAGTCTCTGGATAATCCATCTGACCAGAGGTGAGTCCCCCCAAGCTTGTATCCTTTGGCTCTTAACTAACAAGCTACCCTTCTCTCTTCCTTCCGTTTGTACACTAATGCCTGCTAACCTCTCTCTGGTTGACAGTCTCACTTGTATAGGTCATTTGAATATCACAAACTATTCTTTTGTCAATAATTATAATACCTAAATCAATAATCTGGAATTGGCAGACTCTGAAGAATTGTTTCGCTCACATTCTATTGTTTTATTTACTACTGCCATCTAGAGGTGGTGAGATCCAAAACACCCCCAGAAGCACTTTGTTGTTGTTTGTTATATCCCTTTGAGGGATTTAAATTGGAATCTTAAATTAATGCTAAATTAATTAAAATGTTCTATTTGAAAGCCACTGCAATTTGCACACATGGAGATAAAGCCTTGGACAGCAGCTGGAAAATGTCCCTATCCTTACAAACTGTACACTAGCCATTTTTTATTTATGGACAGTGTACTTTTAATAATGTTGACCTTATTCCAGACAAGCTGTGCTGATAGAGATTTATTGCACCCTGTAGGCTTCATGATAGTGAGGCCAGTAGATTATTATTTTTTCCCCTCTGGCAGCTTTGTAAAAAAGCCTGCAAGGGTCCTAAATCATCGTCTTTACTCAAAATGTCAGGCTCAGCTGATTCAGTTAATCAGAGGCGTTGAAATTCTCAACCCCTGCATATGGTTGTGAATGAGCAATCTTATTCATTAATGGACTATTTCCCATTCTGCTGTTTTGAACTAAAATTGCTGCTGGCCATAGCTATATTGCCTCAGTTTACCCTGACTAGATCACCCATTAGAGAACTCCACAACTACAGTACTTCACTGTAATGGAGATATACTGAATTATACAGTATATACTGTGTGTGTATATATATAAACAGTATACAGTATATGCTGTGCGTGTGTGTGTGTGTGTGTGTGTATATATATATGTATATATATATATATGTATACATATATATATATATATATATGTATACAGTATATGATGTGAGTGTCTACACTGTGTATATATCAGTATACTGCATATATATATATATATATACACAGTATATAGTGTATAAACTAAAATAAGGAACATCATGTACATCTTAGTCACTTATTTACACCTCAGTAAGAGAATCTACATTTACTTGTTCTGTTCCTGTGCCATTCGTGCTCCCACGAGCCTCTCTGTGCACTATGCTAACTGTTTGTCATGTGTCTTGTTAAACCTAAGTCTCTAGCTCTTTGTTGTTTGTTTTATTTTTTGCATTTATATATTGTTTTAGGGCTTTTTGTATGCGTGCCTTGGCTCTATGTTGCTAGTGAGCTTGTCTTGTGTCTGTGTCTTTGTGTCTCACGTGCTCTTTGAAGACAGAGGAAATAGCTCCACCTTAGCAGATAGGAGATATAATTACTCACATACTGATTGGTGACTAACACACACACACACACGCACACACACACACAGCTAATGCAGAGAACATACAGAAGTCGCTTCATCTCCCCCGCAGCTCTAGCAGTCAGCACAGTGTGTGCATGCGCACGCACGCACGCACACACACACAGTACCTAATGGTGTGAAATTATCACAGCACTAGTTCAGTAAATGAACACCGGCTAAGTTAACCAGGCATGACACATGTCACATGTTTATGTGGCAAACCACAACAGACTGGTCTGAACACAGAATAGAGGGGAAAAGTATTCCTGACGCATTTAAATATCTATGGTTCCAAGTTGCTTTGACACGACACACACACACACACACACACACACACACGCACACAGAGCTACTGTACACTGGGCCATTTGGCCACACAGCTGTAGTTTATCAGCCCTTCTCTCCACCCTGTCCTAGTGAGAAGGCACTTCTGGTCAACAAGTTTGAGCTGAGCGTCCGTACAGAGGCCACGCAGGGCCTGCTCCTCTGGAGCGGGAAAGGCGTGCAGCGCTCCGACTACATCGCCCTGGCTGTGGTGGACGGTCGCGTGCAGATGACCTACGACCTGGGCTCCAAGCCTGTGGTGCTGCGCTCATCTGTGCGCGTGGACACCAACCGCTGGATACGTATCAAGGCCAGCAGGTAACCAAATGCGCATTACGTCCTGTAGTCTCAGTGCTCGTTTGGTTATGTCTTGGAGGGCATCGACAGTTTGGGGGCAATGGCTGAGTTATACTGATCTGTCTGTACTAATAATAATAATAATAATAATAATAATACACTTTATATATAGTACTTTTCATACAGAGGTTGCAGCTCAAAGTGCTTTAAAATTGAAGAAATTAACTAGAAATAGTAATCTTCTCTAATAATGATGCATTGCTTTGTCTAGAAGTGTTTGCTGAAAGGATTTAATTGCAAGAGCTATTTCAACCTGGTCCAAGGTCTTCATCCAAATTGGATCTCATACTCTAAAAAGGACACCTTTCTTGTTTGTAGGGCGATGATGGAAATTGGCATAATTGCGCTAAAGAAATGCAACATATAGCTCAAAGCTATCTGGCTGCAATAGGTGCCATCATCACAATGCTTTAGTGTGCGCTAAGGCTGAGGTTGGAGCCATTTATATAATGAATGGTGTTTCCACCCACATCTGTTAGCTGTAGATAGGCACATTTAGAATGCTACTTGAAAGCTATTCACAGTGACACAGTGCATCAGACATCCAACAGAACTCTCTGTCTCTCTCTCTCTCTCTCTCTCTCTCCGTCTCTGTCTCTGTCTCAGAGCGCTTAGGGACGGCTCTCTGCAGGTGGGCAATGAGGCACCCGTGACAGGCTCCTCCCCTCTGGCGGCGACCCAGTTGGACACAGACGGAGCGCTCTGGTTGGGTAGGTGCCCATACATGTCCACTAAAAACAAAACAAGAGAAGGTGCTTGCGTCAAAACAATGCTGCAGCACTACCTCACCTTAGCCAGCGGCATGCAGAAGAGTGAGCTGGGAACTCGTTGGATTTGCGGAGGATAAAGTGAATCATGTCCAGCGTTCATTTGGGTATTGGGTTGAGGAATGAAAGGCTTTCGGACTGGCTCTAAAGTTGTCTGCTCACCAGAATGCATAAGTACTGCCAGCCTCTTATCTTCCCGAAGTTCAATTTAGTCTGAACTTTTCGCTCCAGACTGAGAAAACTGCTTTGGAGGAGAAGAACACGCTCTGACGCGACTGGCTGGAACATTCTGAGGAAATAGCACTGCCTGTGCCGGGAACATGTTAGAGAAGGCCCTACGGCTCAGCTGAGAGAAGATGCAGTCATTGTGACATTTAAGAGGCGCACAGTGTCCGACTCTCTCTCTCACACACACACACACATACACAGACTCAGATGTTGGTCCCCGCTAGTACGTGCACGCACGCACTCACGCACACGCACTCACACGCGCTCACATCGGCGGTGGCACTGTGGAACAGGTGCTGAACATGCCCTAGAGCAAGAAACCATAATCCTCTGCCTCTCCTTTTAAATCCTACTGTTTCTGCCGCATTCATCATTAATTCAGTTGTAACCGATTCAGAGGCACACGGTCCCACTAGCTGGCAGAAGAGGAGATGCAAGGAACTCTACAAGGATATGAGAAACAAAGTGGGGACTTGTCGAAGACGGCATGAGTTGTAGAAGCCTGACTAGAGACAAAGTGTGGATGCCAGATCCACAGGGTTTTCCACAGGCCAGGTTGAGATCTAACAATAAGTGTGGAAGTTGTTCACAAACTACAGAACGACGTATTCAAGGGAACTTCACCGTGGAAGTGACGTGTAAACAGAGCACGATCCACTAGACATGAATGCATCGACATAAACCTCTTCTCGGGACTGTCTGGGCAAATATAGGCCCTGTTTGATTGACAGCTCCCTGTTTTTGTGTTGTTGCCCCTGTGAAGGTGGGACAACACCTTCTTTGTTATTTGTACTGTAGCTCTGCCCATCTCTAACCTGAGAAGAGCTGTCAGTCATTCTGTGTGGGTGCAGAGGTTTAATGAAGTGCTTGGTGGTGCTCAGACACACACACATAGCTGACTGCACTCTCTCTCTCTCTCTCTCTCTCGCTCTCTCGCTCTCTCACTCCCTCTACAGGCGGTCTGGAGGAACACGCAGTGACTCGCCGGC
>JAODUH010073169.1:0-16176 GCA_027564835.1 Typhlichthys subterraneus
TTACAACTGACTTGCTGGGGTTAAAATCTCCCTCCTCCCAACCCACCCCACCCACCACCACCACACACACACACACACACACACACACACACACCAAATTGTACCTGCCTTCATTATTATGGGCCTGAATTGTATTCCTTCTCACGTCTAGCCCAAGAAGCCTAATACATCGCTGTACAAGCCTCAGCTTCTTGGCTTTGTCCCACATACTAATACATTCGCTTTATCGCCTTTGAAGTGTCAAATAATGAATATTTAAACCCGCCCCCAAAAAACAAGATTTAATATTCTCCTTTTCGTCCGAACTGCCGTCTTAGATGAGCCGTGTGTATTATCTGGCCATTGGGAATGAAGGACAAAAAAATGGGGTCCTTGGTACTGTATTATACACACAAGTACAACAAATGGAAATAATGGGGCCGTGTTCATTTATGTGTGTGGGTCTCATAAGAAAAACTCAAACTCTGCACAAGTTGTGCATGTACACACACACACATGCAGTATGTAAATACCCTACACCAAGCGGGAGGTTGGAAAATCTTTTTTAATTGTGTAGCGGTGCTAGATCTCACACACAGGCCACTTTAACTGACATTACGGCAAAACAGTCAGGCAGAATGCCCCTTGTCTATAGCAAGGCCAACGTGCACACACTCCCTAAACATTTATCTCAGGAAAGGTCAGCGGGATGTGAAAGGGAGATAACACTGAGCAAGACTGACTCATAGCTGTTCTAAGGCCCCCCCCCACCCCTCCCGGCGTCAAGCCAAGCCCACTGAAGTGGAAGATCCTGGCTCTCTCCACCACTGACCTCCCTCCTCATGACCCAGATGGGGATGTAAGCCATTAATCAGTGTCTCGGGAGTCAGAGGCCTCTTCATGCAGCTCCAGCGGATGCTCCTCTCATTATGCCCCCCTTTTTGCTTCCATCCGGAGCAGGCCCGAGTGGAACAGCGGGGGCTCAGCCCGGCAACGGGAACCAGTCGCGGGCCACGGCCGCAGCTGCCGCCAAGCGCAAAGACAGCGCCCACACCGAGCTGTACTATGAAGAGGCCGACCACGAGAGAAGAGTCCGCAAGCGGAGAGCCAGGTGAGGACAATGGACCGTGGAGACAGCATGGGGAGATGTAGGCTCACAGATTATCCTAAGTTGTACATACAGTAAGTACTCCAGCAATTGTAAGCAACCCGTATTCTATTACAGTAATTACAACATCTTGCCATCATGACTACTATCAATAAAAACAAAATAGCTAATGGCCTATATAATAACATGCTTAATAATAAAGTGTTTAATATTAATACATAAGAGCAAAAAAGGGACACGTTGGCGTGGTTATTGTTTGTCATTGATCACAGAGCAAACCCCAGTTCAGACAGGATCCTTTATTATAGGAAAGTGTGGTTTGTAGCTACGGGCCATAGTGAACAAGCCGTGAGCTGATTTGCCACTTGATGCACCACTGACAAACTATTAACACCTCACCTGCACATTTGACCTTGACAATAGTAAAATATTGTAAATGGTAGTTTAAAGTTACATTGTAACCAGATTGAAACCAAATGTTGTTTTTCGGAACAAAGTAGAAAGCCTAAAGTTTCAAAAGCAGTGTGCAGCCAATACCAAAATCTAATGCTTATTGTTTAGCATATTATAGGCTTACAATAGGCCCGGGTGCTAAGCCTACAGTTGGTATAACTGCGTCCGTCCAAACAGTGAAATTCTTACGACAATCAAACTGCAGCGACGATGTGAGCTTATGAGTTCTGTATACTGTGTGGATGCAAGACACTTAGTTAGGGGCTGTTTCAAACCAAAACACCAGTTTCGACCAAACAGGTGGATGAGTGGATCTTCAGGGTGGAGCTTCTAGAAATGTTTCTCCATGTTTTACTTCTCGTTGTCAGGTTGGTGGTGGCTGTGGAGGAGGCTTTCACCCATGTCCGCCGCATGAAGAAGGAGGACGAGAAAGCAACTCCCTCGGACATCATGGACGTGCGTGAAGCAGCACTGGCCGTTTTCCCATCCATGGCCCGCGCTCTGCAGAAGTACCTCCGCACCACCAGGAGGCAGCACTGCCACAGCATGGAAAGCATTCAGAAGCACCTGGCTTTCTGCCTCGTCAATAATATGAGCCCCAAGGTATGCTGTGTGAAGGTTTTTCATAGGAAACACAGACATTTGACATATTGGGGGGGGATGACGCTTTAATATTAATATTACAGAGATCTGAATCCAACTTCTGACACTCAAAACAGAGTAGATATATGTGAATATCTCACAGAACAGAATAAACTAATTACAGAACTTAAAGGCAGGGTCAGTCATTTTCAAGAACGCTTGCTATCTTCGAATCAAATATTGAGCTAGGTCGAATTGAGGTCAAATCAAAATAAACTTTGTCAATGTGTGAAGCACCACCCCACACATTGACACGTATTGCGATACCATGGGCATTGTTGTTGTGTGCAGTGTTTGCCATTTTGTTTATGTTTCTATTTACGGAGCCAGGGCTGTGTTCAGTACGTAAGATTATATTTTCAGCACGCACAGAGAACGGTGGATTCCTCCCTCTGTGATCCCTTTCCAAGGTTTCTTCCATTTTTTCCCTATGGGGTTTTTAATGGAAGTTTTTCCTTGCCCAAGGAGGAGCAGGTTAAGGGGGTGTTGTTTGTTTCCATGTGAAATATGGGCTGTACAGCCCTTAGAGACTGCAGTGTGATTAAGGGCTATATAAATAAACTTGACTTGATTTAACTGTAAAATAGCATAGTCCAAGGACATATTTGGTGAATTTGACAAAACGTGTATTATTATATCTTTAATTGCTTAAAAACAACATATTAGCCCACACTAGTGTACACATTGTTTGCCCCTTTATTTTTCATGCTAACAACTGTGGCTGTATTTCCATGTACAGGCCTTTCTGGAGACGTACCTGGCACCTGGTCCTACCTTGCAGTATGGTCCTGAGCGCTGGATGGCTGACCAGTGGACTTTGGTCAGTGAGGCGTCGGTCACCAGTAACATGAAGAATGGGTCCGAGTTTCTCCTGAGGTGTCTGGACTTCAGCTTGGCCGTGAATGTCAAGAGCATCCCGTACATTCGAATGACCGAGGAATACGTCGACCCCAAGTCTCACAAGTTTGTCCTGCTCCTCCAGTCAGAAACGTCTGTGTGAAGGACTGGCCGTCGTCACATTGTGACCTGCTGGTGACTGTATGGATTAGCTAACCTGCATACTTACTGAAAGAAAGGAACTTATTTGTACATTTTACCTGTATGGAGCTCCCTCCGTTTTACCCACTTTTTCTATTTCAGTATGTTTCAAAATGTTCACAGCTGCATTATCTGTAGATTCTTTAGACCATAAAGCTATCTTACATAATTGATTGAATGATGGCTGTGAAGTGGAGGTTCAGTTACCTTGGCCATATGAGAGGAGTCAGGATTACATACAAAGGAAGGTAGGAGGACATTTGCTTAGATCTTTTTGGCCTGACACACATCAGGAACTCTCCTATGCACTGTGCAACGACCCTTAAAACATTTCTCTTTTTTCTTGGTTTTCTTGTACCAGTGCGTGCCTGCATGGGTTTTTTGAGACTCCATTTTGACATTAGGGAAATGTGTGCGTGTGCGTGTACATGTGTGTGTGTGTGTGTGTCTGTGTGTGGGGGGGCGTAGGTGGGTGTGTGTACTGTATGCAGATCACACACGCAGGTTGTGCTTCTACCTATATCCAGTTTCCATGTTCCTCCTAAAACAGAACTCCTGTTCACCAAAAGCTTCTCTCTCTTTTTTAAAATCTTTTTTTACCTATTTACACTATTATTATTATTTAACTGCCACCTTGTGAATTTATGTATAGTATTTATATTTGTATATACTTTTTTATATCAACAGTGTCAATTTGTTTGAATAGTTTTTCTACCTTTTTATCTTGTCCGTCCTTTTCTGAGAACTGGACTGTACAGTTAATAACCTAAAGCATTTATGTAGTAGTGACAGGAATCCTTCAGTCTGAACTATCATGCTGCTGAATAGAGCTGTGCATGTGCCCTATAGAGGTTGTGCATCAATCTGTGACTATACGGTTGTATCCAGCTGGCTTTGTACACTGTCTGTCTGTGATGATCGATTCACAACAGGTTTCAGGCTAGCTAACTGAGGGTTGGGACTAGCTAGTGGGGCACATTGCTGAACCATGTGATTCAGCATTTTCATTGTTCCATTCCTTTATTGTGTACTGTTTCACCTACCATCGTATGACCAAACATATGCACCATTTTTGTATTGACTTCATGAAAGGGTCTATTACTGTAGTCCACCTTCATGAAAGAGTCCGCTATTGTTGTCCGCTTTTAGATGATATAATCCTGTAAGCCATATATTCATCTGCAAGATTATTGTAGCTGTAAAAACGACAGATGAAAGATTTTGCTTTTGTTTTCATGAGAATTTCAAGTATTCTTAACTGGTAATGAAACATTTGAATTTACACACTGATGCCAACATTGATAGCTTCCGAGTGTTTAAATGTAATACCTTTTCATGTAGATTAACTGTCAATATTGTATAATGGTCCTTCGTGGAGGAGAGTATTCTTGTGTTACACTACTACCACCTACCTGCGACTGTTGGAACTTTACATATTTGGAGCTATTTCTTTCTCTCAACACAAATAAAATATCAAAGCTGTATTATTCAAACGGTCAATATTGATATAAAGAACACTACAATCCTAAAAGTCATGATGGAAGCATAATGCCTGCTTTAGGCATATTGTATTGTGATAGCTGATCTTCTATAGGCTACATAATGTCTTTTTGTGAGTGAAACTGTCAATGGGAATGAAGGGAGAATAATAGCAACAGCTATTCATCCCTGTATTATTACTATTAGCAATAGTGTCAAGGTTTTGATATTTCAGATTTAATTGGATTAATTTGTATGAGTATTATATTTAACTGTATTTATCTGCTCTATTTAGTAAGCTTGTCAATGTGTACATTCATATTTACACAAGTGTTATTGTCACTGCATAGTTTTGTTTAGGATTTTATAGTGTTTAAGGTATGTGTATTGAATATTTAGATGTCTTCTGGAATGTGCAGATTTTTAGCTTGTGAGTGTGTGGGTGAGTGTGTGCACATGCATGTGAGAGAGTTTGTGAATGAAAGAAAAAAGAACAAAGGGGAAAAAAAACGCTATTGTTAATTATTGTCATGCAGCCCAAGAGTAATGCGTCCCAAACGTTTCTTTTATAAAGCAGAACTTGTGAATACACAGCAGCTGTGTCAAAATTACATTTGTGTGAATTAAAACATTTGTACTGACATTTTCAACATACTTGAATAATCATTATTTTATTTTGTACAGTGACGCCTGCATATCGGCAGTGATATGAAACAGTTTCAGCTTGCTTCGTTTTGTTTTATCTGAAGGATCACCCAGTGAGAACTAGTGATGGGTCGTTTGCGAACAAGCCGGCTCTATAAACAATGAGAGCCGGTTCCCGTCTGAGAGACGTTTTTAAGAGCCCTTTATTTTCTTCAGTTAATTTTTGTTGTTAATTAATGGTAAACAGAATAGCAGGCTATCAAATACGTATATGTCAGGACTGGGTGTGGGCTGTTGGAAGGTGTTGGAATCACTTTCAAGCTTCCATTCACAGCAGGCTATTTGTGTGTTCTCTTCCTTGTTCACGCCCATGGGTAGTTGATAACCTGTACTTGCATTCATCTGTATCTGTAAATATTAACTGCACGTGCACAGCACATTGACCTGCTCTGTCTTTGGTCCATCACCGTGCATGTCACAATCAGATGTTTTTATACCTAAAGCAATGTAAAAGAAAGTAGGCTATTCTGGAAATTATACGGTTAGGCTACTTTAAGCAATACACATGCACTCATATAAATCATAGGTCATAATATTGTTTAATTTGGCTGAACTATAAAAGCCAGAAGTGGTACCAAGTAAAGAGCCGTTTGGGAGCCAAAAGAGCCGGCTCTTATTGCTGAGCCAAGTCTAATGAGCTGGCTCATCAAAAAGAGACGGAATGCCCATCACTAGTGGGAACCACAAAAGTGAACATGAAAATGTTCACTTTTTCATAAGGAAAGAAGTTGAACATGCTAAAATTAGTAGTGTCCCATGTCTATCCAACAGTGTGCTTTAACACCGGAGGTGGAATCAGTGAACAAGTGAAGCAGCTTGGACCTTTCCTTGTTAATTACATTCACCAGCATCAAGTTCCTTGATGATTACAGAGCTGCAACCCCCAGAGCAGAAACTACATTAATCTAAAGTAAAAGTTGCCCTACTTTAAAAAAATGATTCTAACACGAAAAAGAAACCAACTGTATTTATTGATTTCTAATGTTTAGAACACAGTAACAGTGACCTGAACATCTGATGATGTAGTCCAGAATCATCGTGACTATCGTGCAAAACTGAGATTGAAGGAAGTTCCACATCTACTTTTCAGTTTTCAGTGTCAGTTGAATGGTTGATGCGTTATTCCGTTAAATTCTCTCTTTCCATTGCTCAACTCTAGACTATGGATGTGACCCTTCATAGTTTACTGCATTATCTGACTCCTTTATTAAAATATAATCATGTGCAATATGTTGGTAAAATCTGGTCCAGACACCTTTTGCCTTTGAAAATACGGTCTAATGGTTTACATATACACTGTACATCCAACCCAATGCCATTTAATCTTTAAATACAACTGTGTTATGCCATCATAACACAACGCTGCTAGCTGTAAGGTTTCGTGTTGATGCAGATCATACAGAGAATAGGTTGGTCTATTATCCATCAGAGTAAAGACTAGAGATTTGCATTTCCCTATAAAGGAATTATTAATCATCGTCGTCGTCGTCGTCGTCATCATCGTCATCATCGTCATCATCATCCTCGGTGTTGACCTTCCCAGAGAGGACATCTTCTATCCAGTCTTCCAGCTCCTGGGCCGTGGGCAGGTTCTCCTCATCGTCCATCTCCAGCCACACACTGTCAGCCTGCTCACACACACACACACACACACACACACACACACACACACACACACACACACAGAGGTCACATGACACCAGGAGAGCACTGATTGGACGGTCTGCTCTGCGATGACTATGCAATCCACCGGACAGATCTTGATCTTACATCTGTTACATTGACGACTCCGATCTGAGGTGTGAACAGGTCCAGTTTGAAGGTCTTCTCCCAGTATGGAATCATCTGAAGGAGATCATAAGCACAATCTTACTCATATTAGACAAAACCGACGTTACCCTCTAAAGCTGGAGCAGAATGATGTCTCACCAACGGGAAGTCGTCAGGGTCAATCCAGATAATGCTGAGGTCTGGGACGTGTGTGTTGTCTCTGGCAACCTCCTTCAGGATATCCAAGAACTCATAACCATCTGCGAGTTCATACAACACCAGGACATCTAAGTTGCCTATTGTAGCTTCAGGTATAGTGACATGAAGCTGCTACAGAAAATAGCAGTGAGTTGTGGAAATGTTTTGTGAACTAGATCCCTCTCACCAGGGTCCTCCTCTTCGGCAAAAGCCACGATATGGACGCCGTCGATGTCATCCTCCTGAGAAAGAGAACGGCCACATTAAGACAACATCACAAGCAAAGCAAGGCACTGTATATGAATCCGCCCTAGGAGGTAAAACATTCGTACTCACCCATGTCTCATACATGTCCTCAGCACGGAGCTTTCTCAGAGTAGGTCTAACAATGTGAAAAACACATTATGACACAATTATATTTTAGTTTTTTTTTTGTTTCAGTAATGCTCTGCTCCCTTGTGCATTCATACACGTCAAAGTTCTTTATACCGTCTGTGTTCTGTTATGAATTCCACCAATTCCTCTTCTGAGTGAGGTTTGCCAGGAATTGTATCTGGCTCCTCCATGAAGGGTTCATAAAAGTCCACCTCATTCATCTTCAGAGTCAGTTCTTTGGCCACCTGAAATGCCAAAGAGTCAACTCTAATCTTTATACAAGGTATTGGACATGCTGTTGTTTGCCAAATTAAAGTTACTCACAGATTTTTCAAATGTGGCAAAGAATTTAATGTATGGCTGGAACTGTTCAGCTGCTTCTTGAAATGCAAGGAAATCTGGAAAAGAAGAAAATAGTATCTCTAATGGACTGATTTTTTGTGAAATATTGCTGTACTCTTTATAGTCTCACTATTACGCATTAGTTTGTTATTTAGACCTCTTGAGAAATGCCATTGACATTTCAGGGAACAAAAATAGCTGAACTTTGACCTCCAGCTCACCCACGGTTGGTCAGAGGTTACGCAGAGTTCATTAAAATAGACACACACTGTGGAAAATAACAGCACTGACAGCTGTGTGGGGCTGATAAGTTTAAGTTACATTACTTGTTTTACAATAAAGACAACCTCTATAATGAGATTTACATTAGCACTAGTTATTAACATTAGTTACCTGAGTTTTTGGGTCATAAGATTCATTAAAAATATTGTTTATACATTTTGTTTTGGTTATTACTGTTATTGTTGGTTCCATTTCACCCACAGTCATGACAAACTCACATTCACTGTCTTCACTCTTGAAGTAGCCAATGAGGCGAATGTCTTCCTCCATCCTATCAAAGGCTCTCAGCTCTGCCGCGTTTCCTATCACCTCCACTGGCTCCTCCAACACCTACAGTTTGAGATGGGCAAAGAGGAAGAGGTCACTGGTGGCATTCAGAAGGTGGCTGGTTCTGCTACACCGTCGCTGGTCCTGCTGCTGAGAATCAACTCAAACCAGTGAGAGAGTGAACGTACATCCAGCAGAAACTCCACCAGTGTGTCGGCAGAGAGCAGGCCGTCAAACTCAATCACTCGGTCAGCCTTGAACACGTACAGACTACCTAACTCCTCCAGGCCTGCAGTCAAGTAGAGCAGCAGAAGGTTTACACAGGCACTGTATGTATTACTTACACAGACACACTACTTTATATAATATACTGTACATAATATCCCATACCCCTTTACCACTTACCCAGTTTCTTAGCCACTTTGGCATCTTTCTGGGAGTCAACCATTCCAAAACCAATGTCTTTGTCTTCCATGACCTGGGCTACCAGCTGAAACAAAACACTGTGAGGTTACCCAAGGATAAATGGTAGCAAACTGAAATATTGAAAGATATATACATGAAAGAGACAGTACAGTGACATATTTATACTGAAATTTATTACAGAAAATGCACGGACTTGTTGTAGAGGACATTTTCTAGTGATAATTAATGTTTTGAACAAAGTAATTGGTCAGTGAATACAATGTTGGATGTCTTTATTTGTGTGTGAGCGTGTTACTTATAGGTTAAGCAGCCACCAACATTATTCAGAAGATAACCCAGAGAACACAATCACATGTAGCCCAATCCCTGGGCTAGAGTCTACAGAGACAGTTATATAATCACCCAAAGCCTTGTTCTAAATATAATGACAGCACTATACTATAGAGTGGAACTAGGCTCCTTCTGTGAGGGGCCAAACAGATATATTTGGTACAGTTATTACATTGTTTCCAAATAGAATACACTAGATCGACTGCTATGTAAATAATGTAATTGGTTTTTGTTAAATTAAGTATGGGCAAGAATTGAATAGACGTTAGACAGAATATTTTCTATCTTTTTTTTTTTAACTATATTTTTTCTGTAATACAGTATAATGCAATAATAAAAGTACAATAGTGCATTAGTTATACAATGCAAATTAAATAAATTATATATATACCCTGTATATGTCAATTGAAAAAAAGTAAATTAAGTACTAGCCCTGCATGCATGGAATGTATTGCTGAAAAGAACAGCACATCAACACCAAAGCTGACTTATGGCCAATAGTGAATATACAGTTTCATATTTATCTTTCAACATGGTTACATGGTGGTGCTTGAGACTAGCTAATGGGGTCCACCTGTGCTGTGTTGAATAACGCAGGCTATTATCAGGACTCAAGACTAGTCTCAGGTTACTTTAACAGAAACACCGACCTTGTGGAACCTGAAACTGGCCAGTCTATACTCTTGCTTGCTCTGCACAATTCAGAGCCTAATAACATAAATGCATTAAACATTTTATCCAGCTGATCAGTACATATTCTAAATACAATTATATGTTTAGATTGAAACTTGAAACATGAAAAAAAGTTTTGTGTGGCGTGTTAATCTTAATTTGGGATAACAGAGTTTTTCCTGTTTCTGCCAACAGTGGAGAAGCATAGACATAATTATATGCATTTATTTGGCAAAGGATGCAAGCTTACTTTGAATAACAACTTACAATAATAACTAATTATATTAATTTAACTGACAGCAATGTGTCTTGCAGGCCATGCACAAACGCACACGTGACCTTGATTCCTCAAGGTCACTGTATTACAGTACTGTTTATGGTTTTGTCTGGGGACACATTTGGTCTGCTTCGTGGATTGGGATGAAATGTGTCTCTTGACTAGTAGCTACCACTCTTCATGCCACACCCAGGCTGTGCATGGCCCTTCCTGCTAAACCACTCTTTTTTATACCGAGTTCTTCATATAGCAGTATATATTATTCTACCCTTATTCTTCACTTACATTTTGCTGGTTTATTTTATATTGACCTACATTTGTTCTGGGAGTTTTACCTTGTCCAGTTGGAGGTGGAATGTAGTAGTCATTGCTGGTGTGAAAGGTGGCCTTCTGGTGCTCTTTGGGATGAATAGCTACACTGTTTTCTGTTCAACCTTCATTGCTACCACTCCTGTACATGTTAACCCCAATCATCTTTCCTTGTCCCCATATCTTACCTCCAGCACAAGTTCGGTCATCTGGTGCCGTTTTTGCAGCTCCTTGGCATCTGGTACGGGTTCATGGTAGAGCAGACACGCCATGCTATGCTTCTTCAGGGTCAGTTTGTAGTTCTTGTCATTGATGTCCACAACACGGTCTTTCCCATCATAGCGGGGGAACTCCAGGCCCCCAGCTGTGGCTAAAAGCACCAGGCTCAGGCAGGACAGAAGGAGCAACCATAGCATGTGCATGGTGCAGTGCATACCGCACACTCCAGGGGAGTACCTTTTAGACACAATGTACTCAACCGTACGCTTGAGATGGTCACGGTCAAGTCAAAGTTGATCCTTTTTTAATGGAGGTCTCCTCAAACCAGCCAGCCGCTCTTCAGTAATCCAAGGGCCAAACGCTTGGACCCGGCTGCTCTGCCTTTACCCTCCTTTACACCGTACCTCCAGCCGAGACAAAAGGGAAAGAGGAGGACCTGTGTCAGCCCAGTGGAGGACCGTGGTCCGGGATACCATACATAGCAGCGTCCCCTCTCCCCGTTCTGCCCACGCAGGACAGGTCCATTTTTAGGAGACCAGTTGTTTGGAGGCTAAAAATAGCAATGTGAGGACATGAAACTCACAGCAGGCTGTGGGTCCTCCTCAGTCTTGTGACAACTTCCTTTGAGATCTAGTGATGCTGGGAAAAGACATAAGCCCCAGGGATTTGTGGGGTTTAGTTATTTTGGGGTGTGTGTGAGCCTGCGTTTGCAACAAGCGCTGTACCAGTGAGAGGTTTGGAGTTAAAGTGGAAAATGCTAAAGCTTTTCAAGTGCCAACTCTTGGAACAGTGCGCCAACAGGTGTGTTAAGGAGTGCAGATGTGCTCCGAGGCATTTTGTCTGACTCAGAAACCGTTTTTCAGAGTTCAGTTTTAACCCTGTGTGGTAAGTAAGATAACACAATATGCAGGAGATTTGGAAAAAAGAATATCAAACTCCAGTATTCTTCCCACTCCAGCGCGCTGCTCTTCCCACTTCACTTATTTTGTAACAGGATATGGATAGTGTTTTAAAAGTATGTGCAGTACACATTCCTTGACCGGTCACTGGTTGGCACGAAACTGCACAAAAGTACGCGTGATTGCTGGTTTCAGCCACGAGGGTAAATACAAACACAAGCTGAGGGTGGGACAAACAAATGTGCTTTTCATTTTTGTGTCTTTCGTTGTCTTTCATTGTTGCTGCTCTGTGTATTTTGCAAATAACCATAACAACAAACACATAAATCAACAAAACATTTTTATTTATGTATTATTTTTTATTTAATATTTTTAAGATGACTGGAATATTTTCATTACTTGTTAACCACCGTGGATTTTTCTGATGGAAAATCTAGCACGATAGGTTTTGCTATTGTGATTATTGTGATTGTGTATATTTCCTTAACTTGTACTGGGGTTGTTGATGACATAGCTCTGTTGAATATACTCGGTCCAGTCCCCCTCAATGTATTTGTGGTAGGGGTCATTGGAGTGCTCTCTCCGCTTCGACTTCACTGTGCTAACCAGTATCGCCACGATGATGAAGGCAAACATGCCTATCATTACTGCCAGGTACCACACCACGTTCTTGAAGTTCTCCTCAGCCAGCACCTTCTCCCAGGCGTCTGCCGCCGCTGTCTCGTTACGCCTCCAGTTGTCAAGGTAACGACCCAAGGCGCTTGTCAGGGATTTCCCCAGGTGAAGGGTCATGTTGGGCCAATATGGCATGGTATGTATTCTTGTAATCTCATTAATTGTCTTACTAGCATACAACCCTAAAAAGGAGGAAAGTGAAAAGTATTAAAATTACATAACATTATTTTCAAAATAAATGTGTGATCTATTGGATTACTGTCATTTCACCAACCTTTTTTATGTCTCTGTTCCTATGTTGGGATGATGGTCTGCAGATTCAGACGTCTGGGATTGAGAACAAAACAGCGCAGAGTCGATAGCAGGCGGCACTCACATCGCTAGTATTTGATTTATAGTATCTCTCCCACTTGACTTTGCAATACTGTGTGCGTGTGCATGTGTGTGTGTGTGTGTTTAAGCAAAGTCAAAATAAATTAATTAAATCTGATTAAAAAGTGGGAGTGTTGATTGTTCTGAATGAAGGTCACTTCATCACATCACCTAACTTTGTCCTGTATGCATAAACACACGCACACACACGTGCACACACACACACACACACGCACACACACACGCACACACACACAAACTATAATATATTTGCCTATACTTTAATGAATTCCAGACTTTTGTGCAAATCTTATGACCCATGCTTATACTTTTGTATTGCTTTACACAGTGAATAGCATGACAGTTAATGACTGAACCTGACTAGGGAACATACAATTCCTATTTTCTCCACTATGGGGTAGTCTACAAAAGGGAAAACGTCAGTTGTTTCACTTCTTAGTTTTAGCTCTAACCTCAACCTTTAGGTGTCAGTAATGTGCAACAAGTATAAACCTACATTTTTACTTACAAATATGTTGTAAACATAAACATTGCCGAATGCAACTACTGCCGTACACACAACAAGCTAATGTCGGCTACTCACACACACACAAACACACATGACAAGCACCAAACACACACATTACAGCATATGTCAGCTGGTAATTTTCCACTGGCTGAAGAAGAGGTGGAGACATGTAAAGGCAGAGAAATTGAGCAAACACTTCTTGGGTATCAGTCAAGTCAAGTCATGTCATGTCAAGTTTATTTATAATTTACAGTATATCTCAAAGGGCTGCACTGCCTGGGGCCTATATTTCACATGGAAACAAATGACACACCCTTCACCTACTGTATTCCTTCCACTGGGCAAAGAAAAACTTTCCTAAAAACTACAGTGCAGGAAACCATGAGAATGGTAAATGGACAGTTTGTAAATTTAGCACACAAACTGTCATGTTGTACAACCAAATGTTTGTAAACCTGTTTGCATTAATTTCCTCAGCTGAAACCAACCTGTTTGTAAGAGAGTGTTTGCATGCTCTATGTGGTCTATAAAAACCAAATTTGACTTCCCATGTCCTTGTGTTACCTCTAAACCAGTTTTTTATTTTGTTTTGTCTTTGATTTATTTATGTTTAACAAAAACTGTCGGCTCCAGTGACATTGACGATAGTATAACTGATATCTGAATGCATGTGGTGAAATGGACTTTAGTAAGGTTGTGTTGAATTTCTTAAAACAAATAGGACAATTTTATCCTCAAGACGCATTGACACAGCGAGATGAGTGTGGGAAAGTTAAAGAACATCATTCCCCTGCAACATTAATTATACCGGTATATCTGGTATTATATTAATCACTTAGCATTTTGAAATTGTTTGATTTAACAGAAGTTTCCTAGCCAGATATAAACTTTGTTAATATCTTAATATATTTTTATCTTAAAGCTGCAGGAGAAAGATTTGATACATTTTAACTCAATAAAAACAGAAGTAGCTGTCCTTCAATGCCATAAACTAATCCCTCAGATGCTCTGCCCCCAAAAATTGGACATGTATTGCAAAGGTGGGAATAGTGTTGTGTGGCGCTGTATGCACCACTTTGTTTGTGTTCCCATTTGAGGAGCCAATGTGCACACAGTATGGACAGCAAGTGGACGGTGAGGATATTCACCGAATTTTGACAATGTATTATCTTACAATCACTTTCTGCACTTTTCATCTAAAACAAAATATACAGATTGTAGTTTATAAAGCCACTTGTTACTTATCTTTATGGATTTAAAAATAAATGTTATTGACCTTGACTTTAGCTGTGGTGGTTTCATGATTTACCACATATATGTCTGCCGTTTTACAAATATTATGCAAATTAAAGATCTGATGTATGATTTATGACGTGTATTCAAATAGTTTGCTTAGATGGAAATAGCCAGGCACAGCTAAAGCCATTGGTTGCATGTACTCAAACTGAAGTACAACGTACCTGTGACAGAAATGGCTTGTGCTTCACTCTACAGATTCATCTTGGATTTTTATATAAACAATATGCTTGAGACAGATGTTGATGGTTCATTGGGAAATGACTATGGTCGCAGATCAGATCTCTTTAATCTGATAACAATCTGATCATTAGCAATGTTCAGTACTATAACTGCCACTCACTGCACAATATCATGTTTATATAAGGTCAGGTTTGTGGGGTCAGGAACCAAAACCCAACAACCAGAGGCCTTCTGACATCACCAATAGATAGTGTAATATATTCAGGGGTCAGGGGTCAAGGGTCTGACTGGAAGGCGAAAGTTAAGGTGGATGCAAGACTGCTACATGCAAATGAGAGTACAGCGCTGGAACTGGAAGCAATTAACAATAAAACCTGTTACTCCTGTTACTCTAATTTGTTACATAAACTCTGACACAAACATTCATATTTGTAATGGTCCAGGTGAGAAGTGAATTAGCAATATTGCCCAGTTAACATACTTGAACAAGTCATCACACGTTTTGCAAGAATTTGTGTCTAAATTTATTTACCATTCTCTTTCAAGACAGCTTAGGCCAGAACTAACCAATTGAAATGTTTGAAATGTAAACTGTCCAGTTCCACTACATTTCATCACTTGTGTAATCATCAAATGAGGAAACCTTCTCCACTGAGAAATATCAAGCAGAAAAAAAAATAGGGCTCATCATGTTACATTATGGTGAGACTATTTTTCCCCTCTTCCTGGTCAGTCTCTGCTGACAATCCATACATTCATACATTATGTGTGAAAATGGCAAAAAGGCCGTATTGATTGAGTCAAGAGTGTCATACCATATTTAAAGCATGTGAGCAGTACTGTTTACTCCACATGCATTAGAACTTAATGGAATATGAACAGATAAGTCCAAAAGTGTGAACCAGCGGGACCTGTTCTTGAAGTTTACTTTGTCTCAGCCTACTGTAATCAAACTGTTACACAGCATTGCCCAAGTCTTCCACATCGGCACCCTTTGTGTCTACACACAGCATCTACTGTAAGAGATCAGACAAGCCACTTATGTGTCAATGGTGTGGAGTCTCACCTGGAAGGTAATGGTCCGTTGTACTCCGAACTCACAGGATGTCACGTGGCGGCGTGTGACCTCACAGTTGGCAATAAGCAAAAGCATATTCAAAATGACAGCATTTGTGTTGTGAAACATATTTGCACGCATGCTGTAGTCCAGGGGTGCCTAACCCTGGTCCTGGAGAGCTACCGCCCTTCATGTTTTAGATGTCTCCCTGCTCCACCACACCTGATTCTAATGAATGGCTCGTTATCAGTCTCTGCAGAAGCCCATTGATTTGAGTCAGGTGTGTTGGAGCAG
>JAODUH010073180.1:0-13837 GCA_027564835.1 Typhlichthys subterraneus
TAGACTTTACCAGGGAGGCTGAGTAGTGTGATACCTCTGTAATTGGCACACACTCTCTGATCCCCCTTTTTGAAGAGTGGAACCACCACCCCAGTCTGCCACTCCTTTGGCACTGTCCCCGACTTCCATGCGATGTTGAAGAGGCGTGTCGTCCAAGACATCCCCTCCACTGTCAGGGTTGGCGTGGAGAGGAGAACCCAAGTGCGAGAAGCAGAGGCGGGAGACGTCTGATGAGGGAACAGGGTGCTTTATTCTAGGTACAGGATAAGCAGGAGAAATACAGATGCTGAAGCTGGGAGGCCGGCGGGGCTGTAGCATCAGCAAGGCTGGCTGGCTGGTCGAGTGTCCTGGCAGGAGATGGTGGAGAGGTATGCGGAACTTCAGGGTGGGTAGCGAGGCAGGATATTATCACTGATACGTGCATCGAAGACGAAAACAACGAACTGACAAAGGAAGACGGTGAGAGAAGGCCTTTATACGCCCCGGAAGCTGGCGGGAGGCGTGCTGCACGTGAGGTGCTTCAGAGACCCGAGACGTGGCAGCGGAGCTGTCCGGTGCTGACCTTACCGCCCGGCGCTGTCCAGCCCTCGACCGGCTACGGACCGGGACAGTCACATACAAAGCTTTTAGCATTTCTGGACCCATCTCATCAATCCCCGGGGCTTTGCCACTGTGGAGTTGTTTGACTACCTCAGTGACCTCCCCCAGGGATTGATGATCTAAATTGGCATTCATCCAAAATTATCAAACATTTTGGACAACATTTTTTTTTTACAGATTACTTCTTATTATATAGGAAATTATGTTTTTGATAAATTTCTATCGGATTTTAGGTTAAGCATTGCACTGAATCAGCTCTACTTGATTCTAGGCTAACAAATTATGGGAAATGTTGTCATCTTCAGCTCGATCACCTGTGGAGTTCTGCAAGGCTCTATTTTAGTACAAGTTTTATTCTCATTATATATGCTTCTTCTTAAAACTATTTTTAACAAAAATTGTATTTCTTATATTTTTTATGCAGATGAGATTCAAATGTAGCAAGAGCTGAATATGACTACATTTCCCATTCTCAGAGTGAAAGACCTATTCTTGTTGACACACTAGCTTGATGCAGTGCTAGCTAGGTCCCCCGTCCCTGACATCAGTGGTGGCCGCAGCGACGTGCGGGCTGGCCACCCTCTCAGAACGCCGTCTCCCATCTTTCCTCGCTGGGGGACGAGGCTAATGACGGCGGCTCTTTCATGCCCAGGCCAAAGGGCACAACTTCAGCCAGCGCTATTTCCTGGAGATAAGACGCAAACGACCTGCTGCTACTTGCTGTTCCTCCGGAGGTCCGGGCAGGGGTGGAGGGGGGCTGAACACGTGGCTCAGCCACTGGGTGGGCCGGTGCCGTGGGGCCTCTCTGCTGCAGCGAACCCTGGAGTCTGGGAGCCACAGAGCTCTCCTTATGTCTGGGCCTGTTAGCCCTGCTGCTGGGAGCAACATGATTATGTTCCTTAGCCAAGACCCCTTAAATTGTTTTCAGCGTTTGGGAGATTTCTTTGAGATCTTGCGGTTGGACGGTAATGGACTCCTTGCTCGCTGTACGATGATCAGATGTGGTCTGTAATATGTAAGGTACAAGCATTTCATGTTTCAGCCTCAGTTACCTCTTCCTATAGAAAATATGTATTGACTTGTTTAAGCATAAGGTTTGATTGCCCCCCCCCTTCCCTCATAGACAACCATTGATTGCACCTTTTTGCAAGACAAGACAAAACTTGACTGCCTTGGGAATAGTGTAAAAGAAGCTTCAGCCTACTGTGTCAATGACCCAGCCTGACTACACTTCTGATTGGTTGTTGGAAGGTGGAGTCAGGGATGATGGAGAATGATTGTTGATCCAAACAAAAACACCTCTCCCTTCAATGGCATAGGGCGCTCTGCCCCCCACATTGGCATGCATTGTGAAGGTTGGGATAGTGTTGTGTGGTGCTGTCTGCACCACTTTGTTTTCACATTTACACTGTGTTTTCAGTGTGTACAAACGGATAACTAGTGGACCGTGCTCAAGAAGTGTGTTAGCTCACAATCGCTGACTCCACTTTTACTCTGGGTGCATGAAATATACATCGTGGACTTTACTGTTTAATAACACAATGTTTATATAATTAACATATTTAATGTTTGTATATGCCTCTAACATTAATAAGACTACAACCACACTCATCATGAACCATTAAACTAGTAAATATCCATGGTTTTCAGACGGCGAAAATATTAATTAAGTACTTTTTTAATATAAGTAGACTGTTCCACATGGCGAATATGTGCATAATTAAGATAATAATTAAGAAATAAATATATTTTTGTATGCTTTTAACACTGCATAAATCTATATCCATTATTTTAGCAGGGCTAATATCTAGCTAGCTGGCTGAGCATTTCATGACAAGTCAAGTTTATTTATATAGCCCTTAATCACATTGCAGTCTCATTTCACATGGAAACAAACAACACCCCCTTAACCTGCTCCTCTCCCCGGGCAAGGAAACATTTCCATTAAAACCCCATGGGTGGGAAGAAGGAAGAAACCACAGAGGGAGGAATCCACCCCTCCAGGACGGTTAAGATGCAATAGGTGATGGTAGGGTAACAACATTTAGCATTAATACTATGTATAATAATTTACACATTGTGCCGTACTTAAGAACTAACACATCGGAAAGATTTAAAGAGTTTTGTAAGTTAGTTAATTAAGAGTGGTCTGTCAATTGTATCATTAACAGACCCCACAGGAGTCCCAGGTCCGAGGAAATGACACTGACAGACTGTCCCAGGTCCAAGGAAATGTCCAATAGCACTAGACTCAACCAGGATCGCTCAACAACCATATTGCTTGTCTGAATTGGAGACTTGGCTTCTGCAGCAGTAGCCACCGCCATCAACACATAGTCCAAGACCATGTCAGCATCTCCTCGTGACAACAATCCTTCACCAAGCAGGAGATGACCAACACACATCCACTGGCTCTGCACACAGTTCTCTTTCCCAGTTCAAGGAACATTGCCATTGATGCGCTGTCCTTGACCAAGGCAGTAACTTCCCCTGATGACATCACCGGGCTGGAGCCACACCATACACACAGCCTTCAGGATCGTGACAACATCTTCCATCCACCACACTTGGAGAAAGAGAAACAGGGGCCAGAAAAACACAAAGATGACACAAAGGAGCCTAAAGCTAGAGCTACACCTTAACGATTTTCACTGGTGCGTGTGGGAGCGACTGCTTATCAACAGAAATCGCCAGGTCGCTGGTTGACTCTTTTGTGTAGCTGCTGGACCGACCTCTCCTATCAATCGAAACCCGACGCTCTATAACATTTTTCTAGCGATTCAAATTTTGAATCGGCAGCGAGAGGTGAAGGACATTTCTAGCATTTCCACCAATCAGAATCTAGGTAGGCTTTTCAGGCTTACTTGCAGAGTAATATCAATATAAACAACATACATGAGCACGTGGAACACGCACAGTCGCGACGACAGAAATGGTAATTAAGCTGTAGCTAGAGAACGCCCAGTTGCTAATCCATGCCTTCGTGTAGTTCTAGCTTAATGCATTTAGGAACAGCTAAATTACTCTGAATAATATCACAATTGTCAAAGTTAAGTGTGGCATCCTTGAACAGATATCTGAGCCTGGCCAGTCCAATAATTAACATCTCAGACTTATCTGGGTTTAGCTGCAAAAAATTAAAAGACATTTGTAGTTTTTTTTTTTATAAAACAAGTCTCCAAGAGTCCAAGTTGCAGGTTTCAGCAGGGATTGTGTCCCACAGTTTAGGGGCAGCAACACTGTCCCCCATAGTGCAGAGTCTTGATGTTGGGACAGTGAGTAGACCGAGTTTGAGGCTATGAGATGAGGGGTGTGAGTGAATGTGGTGCCATGAAGGGCCTTGTAGGTGACAAGCAGGATCGTGTGTGATTGTGTGTGAATGTGTGTGATTGTGTGTGTCCGTGTGTGTCTGATAGTGTGTGCATGTGTGTGTACATGTGTGTGATTGTGTGTCCTTGTGTGTGTGTGTGTGATGGCCTGAGATGCAGGATCTTTAGTGCTCCCTCTAGTGGCAGCAGGTCATATATTTTAGACACTTTAAGGTGCAGCATTAGAATACAGTCTCCAGACGTCGCCTCCCACTCACTCTGAATGGACCAATCAGAGAACTGGACCCCTGACTTCCCCGCCCACTCCTTGCCTGATGTGACAGCGGATGAGCGGTCAAGCGTTGCCTAGCGACCAGAACCTCCTCCACATGTGAGGCTCTGATGGCGCCCCTCAGGCCCCGCCCACTTCTCTCTCTGTCTCACACAGGCACGCACACACACATGAGCTGTCTCTGGCACAATATATTTGTTTAGGCTGTTTGATCCTACAACTGATTTTCATATATGAATAACAATATTTACTTTTTAAAAATATTTTTAACTGCTGTTCAAAACTAGCTATAGTCTATGTTTATGTATTTTAACCAGATATATGATGAGTTGTTGATTTTTCTTCTTTCTATCAGGAATGTTTTACCCTTCATGGTTTTACAATACCTGCCATGTAGCATATTTAATATTCAGATGTACGTATCGTGGTATTAAACGTGTCAAAATGTGTTTCTTATTAACCCAGCTCTACTGCATGTAATGAGACACATGCAATTATTAACATGTTGGACAGATTTGCCATACAGCCACTTATCATCAAGCTAATATCCTCAGTTGTGAATGTCATTCTAGTCTTTCTAATAGCTGCAGCTCAAAACCAGTGACATGGTCACCTATGTAACACCTATGTAACACCTACTGTATGTGTGTTGTAGTTGAATTACACTGTAATCAGCCAAGCACAATGTAAGCCTTTATACAGAATATATATATTATATATATAAGCATGTTTTCTACACACCTGCGCGCGCACACACACACACACACCTGCACATACACACACACCTGCACACACAGCGACATCCCTCCTCCTCAGCAACATGCATGGCCCTCCTGCCCTGCTAGTGAACCCCTCCTGTCCAACCACCATGCTGTATACCTCACACAGGCTCCATTAACACCTCAGCACAGCTTTGACCTGACACAGATGACTGGGCAAGGCACTAGAGCTACAGGTCAACCAGCACCCCGCTGTTCACCCAGTCGTGATTGAGGAATCATAAGTGTGATTCAATAAATAAAATTAATAACTTGGCTTGAAACAAATGTGACTTGAACTCACAGAGTAGGATTTGTTATCCTGTATATTACATTATACTCGTTAATATCATTATTACACTTCACAATACTACCAATACTACAGTGGGAGTCTTTCAGGTATAAATGTATTTATGCATATTGTCTGGCAGAGCCAGCCTTTACATACATAAAAAGTCTGGGATACAGCGCTGGCTATATGCGTATATCTGTGGTATTTTGATTGGCACGCATGATGACCAATTACAAAGTTTGACGTTAAACTTACAATGAGGAATTCTTTATAAAACAAAACAACAGGACTGGGTGTTTACAGCTTGCAAATCTGTGAAATGTGTCGACTACGGTTACTGCTTAAAATACATGTTCATCAAATTATCATATAAAGCAGTGCAAAAGCGTAGCATTGGAAATTACCATAAAACTATATAATAACTAGGGAGGGCACGATCAAGTTTTTTCAGTCCCGATACCGATACAGATACCGGCACTTTGGGTATCGGCCGATACAGAGTACCGATCCGATTCCAGTGTTATATTAAGTTTTAAGATAAGTTGCAAAGTAAATGACAGCCAATTTCTATTTTAGGACTTGGCTGCATGTTATAAACCTGCTGCTGATAATGTGGCCTGGGTAGGTTAGGCATGGCTGATGCTTGACAGTAGACCTACACGTGTGAATTAATTTAATTGGATTATATCCATGGATCGGTTACAACTGTCCAATTGTCACCGATACTGATCCAGCTATTTAAGTCAGTATCGGACCGATTTCCGATCTCAGTATCAAATCGGTGCCATCCCTAATAATAACTAGTGCTTTCAATAGTGGCGTTTGAGAAGGCAAATCCCGGACATTTTTGGCAATTTAGAAAATCCAGGCCAGACACATTTTTAAGGCTGCAAATAGAGAACATTTGTCTGGGAAAAAGAGGACGTATGATCAGCCTAGTATACGATATAATTCAACATCTAAAACTGTTGACTGACATTGCAGCTACCGGTACTGTTACAGGTATCTGGCTAGTGGCAGTGATCCATGTTGTGTAGTATTAACAACACTTACCACTTACACTTACCAAGAAACAATGAGAGCACATCCTTTGGTGAAACGACATATAATTTAAAGCAAAAACAAGCACCTTTGTAATACATTCTCTTCACCTCTGTATCTTCACCTTCACCCCCACAAGGTAGCTCCGTACTGCAGCACTGAGCGTGCAGTTTTATTTTGAAATTTGTCTTTTTTTGGCTGAATATAGACTATCGTTTTTAAAAGAAATCTATAATTTCAAGGCATCTATGGGCATTGTGCTTTCTCTGACACAATTTTATGGATTATATTTTATATATATTTTGAAAAAAACATTCTAGCACCAGCCGATTAGCGAAGATTAACACCTTTATATTAACATGAAAAACTTGGCCATGCCCATATTGTGTTTCAACTCATAGTATAGACCCCCTGGAAATTACGGATACAGACTTGAGTGACAATACTAACAGCCAATTGACATCGACAGTAACAATTCCCAAAAGTCATGAGTCCTGTGTCGAGCTTACAGGGCTCTATGTATCAGACATTCATCACATAGTTGCTTATGTGACGTAGTGCTGATGGACAGAAGAGGCTGAGACTAGCATGTACACTGCAGTAGTACTGTTGCATGTGTGCATGTGCGTGTGTGTGCGTTTGTGTGCATGGGCGTTTGTGTGCATGTGTGTGTGTGTGCGCATGTACGTGCGTGTGTGTGTGTGTGCGTGCACGTGCGTGTGTGTGTGTGTGCGTGCACGTGCTTGCGCGTGTGCATGTGCGTGTGCGTGTGTGCACGTGCGTGCGCGTGTGCATGTGCGTGCGTGTGCGTGCGTGTGCATGTGCGTGTGTGTGTGTGCATGTGTGTATGTGCGTGCGTGTGCATGTGCGTGTGTGTGTGTGCGTGTGTGCATGTGCATGTGCATGCGTGTATGTGCGTGTGTGTGTGAGTGTGGTGCGCACTGTATTTGGAATCCAACTGCAAGTTAACAGGCATATTTAAACGCACCTATGAGGACATCACCCCCCCTCCCCCCTCCCCTGTATAATTATTGTCCGTGAGATGATTGTGTGTAATTAGCGGTTAGCTGTCAGCCGCGCCTGGCTCCCCTCTCGGCTGTGGGCCCTGCGAGGCGGCGAGCCCTCCAGGAGCTCCAGGGGGGGGGCAGGCACTAGGTGCAGGTGATTGGAGAAGGCAGGGAGATGGGTGAGGGGCAGGAGCAAGTGTTGACATGTGTTTCTGTCAAAGACAGACCCTCAGTATTCACTGAGGGTCAAGTGGTGGCTATTTTCCTGCTTCTCTTCTTCTTTAGGCTGTCCGTCAAGTCTCTCCCCTGCCCCCCTCCTCACGAGGGAAAGGCATGGCGGTCTAATTTCCCTATCATTTATTGCAAATGAACCCGGACCTCTCTGACAAGCCTGGTAATTGTGAGGTTTGTGATGAGCCTGATCAAATAAAATCCTGCAATGATCTGGTATTCTGTCCATTGATGCCTCTTCAGCAGATAGGCCCGAAGTGAAACCAGAACTTCTTCCCAGATGTAAGGAGCATTCAAAAAGTGAGCATAGGATTAGCTCAAATCAGGTGTATACTAGATTATGTTATCTCAACCAGATGATAGACCGTCTGATCACTGCCTTACATTGCTGCTTTGCATTGACCAAATCATCCAGGATGCCTTATAAAGATGCTGAGCCTGCGCTTTCCTGCCGCTTCCTCTGCAAGCCCCTTTGTGTCCCCCCGCCTCTCCGTTCTGCTATGCATGTCTGTCTTAACCCATGTCCACTGTCACTGATGCTGGCTGTCTTCTGCAACATATGGGGGGTCTTCCAGTGCAGAGCCACACCGCCAAATATAAATAACTGCAACGCAAATAAAATAGTGGTCCCAACTGAACTCTCAGTTTAGTTGTCATTTGGGCGCGGGAAACAAAAACATAGTGCGAGAGTACTCAGAAGACTCATCCTCAGAGACGTGTCTTAATACAACATGCACGTGCATGCGGCTGCTTCAATGATGCACACGCAGTGTGATGATGTCAGTGCAATGCGTTGTGGGACAGTAGATCAGATGCCCTCCATACGTACTTTGTGCATCATTTTTTAATATTGCTTGATAAAATGTCTTTCTTGCAGTATTGTGGTATTGAGACACTTCACCTTTGTCCAGACAATGTCCAGCCACCAGCGGCTGACCTCCTGAGAGGCATGTATGAAGGCTGTGCTCTATTCAGATCCAATTACCAAGCCCCATGTCATTAGAGTGGGAGGGGCAGGACTTCAGCTAATGTCTCTGTAAATCACACACACACAACGAAATAAAAACTTAACAGTGGACAGTTAATATCATAAATTACATTTTAATTTGAATATTAATATTTAAATGTCAGACATGTTTTCTTCAGTAATGGGGATCACAGAATAATTTCCTGGATGTGGATTTGAATGAAAGAGCACTGGGGGAAGGGTGGGGTGGTGCGTGGTGGGGTAGCATCCATCTAGCCTGCATACTCCCTCCCTGCCTCGTGGAAGATGCTTAATCTGCTGTGGATTGAGTTTGGCTCCTACCAAGGCTACATGTGCTCACAGGTATGATGCAAGCACATGTAAAATAAATGCATTTAATGTAGCCTAAATAAAAATCCTTTTTTTTTCTTTTTTCTTTTTTTTTTACAAAAACATGACCGAAATACATTTATGCGATTTTGGAATTAAAGTTCAAACAAATCAATTAAGAATATGAAATATAAACATGAATATAATATAAAATATATAATAAATATTAAATTATTTAATGAGTTAATCCCTGGTCATACTGGAAATATGCGGTGCGGCACATTTATATTATTTGTAGAAATGTCTACAGCAGAGAAAAGGACACCATCAAAGGGGTAGGAATGAATAAAGACTATTACTGTGACTAAACAGCTGGGCCTACTGGTACTGCAAGCTGACAGTCCACTCTTATGCCTGTGTTGCTAGAGCGACCGAAAGCGAGCATGATGAATGGACAATAGATATCAGGCCACTACAGGCGCCTATTAAAGGCTGATACACAGTATAAATACATGACTGGATGTGCACGACACAACTAGGGGTGAGAGGTGGCAGTGGGGAGAGATATCACACTATTACAGGCGCGTATGTAAAGACATTAATAAGTCTAATAGAGCACAAGCAGGACATAAATTTAAGGGCTAAATCTCCAGCATCTGATCATACATTAGCCTTAATCTGCGCCATTTCCCTCACTGGCACCAAGGCGGACGGCAATTAAAAGGCCAGATTTTTATTTCTGTCTGACGTGCGGGGCGTAAAATATGAACACTCTCACACCCACCAATTATAGTAATGCCTTTTTTTTACAGAGCATTTGCATATGTCAGCAGCTGGTCCCGTGGTTAAATCAAGTTGGAGGTAAAATTAGCGCTAGCGGCGCAGCACTATTGCGATGCTAACCATTAAGATACGGAATAGTTCATATAAGAACTGTAACTGCAAGTTCAGTCACTATAATAATTAATGAATTAGATTCTAAGTAATATTCTCCTAACTCAGATGGAGGCACAAAATATGGCTACAGCCTATTAACTAAAATGTATGTAATTTCTGCAGCTGTACAACCAAAAACAAAGAAAAAAACAATAATGAAAATAATAAAATCACCTAATAACAATAAAGCATAAATAAATTGACCTGTGAATTAAAATGGCAGTTGATAAATGTGCATTTGCAATAAATATTTTAACTGTAATTTTCACTTTAATTGATAGAATCAGAGGTAATTTTTATTACTGAAAAATTGCTGTCGGTTTGCTTAATTATAAGCTTGACTTAAGGCAGCAGTTTTTATTTGCATCAAAGCATTTGGCTGAAGAGTGAAAGTTACCAAAATTCCTTGATAAATATACAGGTGATAATAAAAAGGTGCGATCTGATAGTCTCAAAGGTGACTTGATGAAAACAGCACCTCTTACTTTATAACTGTTTTATCAAATCACATGGAGTTTTATATTGTATTGTCTACTCAATCCAAATCCGTTTAAATTAATTATAATTATAATGAATGAATAATGAATGAATAATTATTTAATTGAAATACTGTAAATGTGTGTGTGTGTGTGTGTGTGTGTGTCTTTGTGTGTGCCTGAGTGCATACAGTATGTCTGTGCGTGTGTATGCACACACACACACACTCACACACTTGAGTGTCTGTGTGTGTGTATGCACACGCACAAACACTCACACACGTGAGTGTGTGTGTGTGTGTGTGTGAGTGTGCATGTGTGTGTGTGTGTCTTCGTGTGAGTGTGTGTGTGAGGATTCGTCAGATTTATGTAAATGAGTGTGATCTTTAATTAAGGAAGCAGGACAAACATCTCCATTCCCTCTCATATGGAGATCAGCCCAGGGACCAGGCTACTCCCTGGAGACAGCTTTCTGTTGATAGACCCCCATCACACACACACACACACACACACACACATCTCACGATTCTTCCCAGTCTGCCACACACACACGTGTGCGTTTGTGTGTGTGGTGAGGGGGTCCGATCTATCAACAGAAAGCTTTAAGTGAATCATGAACAAGCAGGAGAATTAATATTGGCGCTATGACACCAGTACAAATAATGATATTCTGTTTCCCTGGTGCTCTCTCTCTGTCTCTCTCTCTCTCTCTCTCTCTCTCTCTCTCTCTCTCTCTATCTCTCTCTCTCTCATTCACACACACAAACCTGACCAAGTTATATATTTGTTCCTCTGTTTCTTGCGTTTGTTAGTCTCTCCAAATATCTCTACCGTGAAAGGTTAGATGATAAAGGTTAAAAAATTCGTCCTACATTGAAGACAGCATTTGGAGTTTTAATTCATGTATTAATTAATACGGTTGGGATATGTAGAAAACAAGACATTGTTTTGGGGTCAGTGTCAACATCTGCCATCTGGTATCAGAGTTTTATTTTTGTGCTGGTGTTATGAGGCATCTGTCTGTCAACATCACAAACAATACACTTCACTGGACATGCTTTACAATTAATTGACTTTTATTAATATGCATATCTCTAACAAATTAAGATCAATTTACAGTGAACATTTAGGGCTATGTGCTATAACTACTGTATTATTTCTTATAAAGTTTAATTGTATTTTTGTGTTTACATTACTTTCAAAAATGAATTAAAAAAAGTAAAAAGCAGGTACTTTAAAAAAAGCATAATCAACTTAACCCAACTGTTTCTTTAAGTGACCCCACATAAGGATATTTACAATCATTTATTAAATGTGTTGCGAGATATGTATGTGTGTGTGTGTGTGGGGGGGGATGTTGAGGTGGGTTTGGTAGATATGTATAGCTCGCTCACTGGCTTAAATTCAACATTGTAATGAATGTCTGCTAGAGGCACACGTGTTTCACAGGCCTTAAGATAGAACTACACCAAGGCATGGACTGGCGACTGGGCGTCTTCTAACGACAACCAAATGACCATTTCTGTCGTTGTGATTGTGCGTGTCTCAAGAGGACGCTATTTCAGCTACCTTCTGTCTGCACGCACTACCCAACAAAAAGCAACAAGTTAGTGGCAGAACTATTACTGACAGCTAGTAAAGAGCGAATAACAACACTGACACACACATCTAGTAGCCTATTGCTTGCGTTATCGAATGTAGGCCTTTCTATGCCTTTTGTTAATTCAAAATTAAATTAAGGGAAGACGAAGGAGTCATAGGAAACAAACAGGCGAGCAACACGGCACATATCCATCCATTTGTCGTGGTTTGGAGGCATCATTTTGAAATGCAAACATTAAACAGTTTACTTGTTTTTGGGCTGCTGAAAAAAATTATGTTCTCACTGTTATTAGGTTTTTGTGTCTTTTATAGATATTACTCTGCAGGAAAGCCTGAAAAGCTAGATTTGATTTGTCGAAATGCTAGCGATTTCCTTCACCTCTCGTTGCCCAATTGCTAGAAGAAGTTGATAGAGCGTCGGGTTTCTGTTAAGAGCAGTCGGTCCAGCGGCTAAAACAATGAGTCAACCAGCGACCTGGCCATTTCAGTTGATAAGCAGTCGCTCCCACATAACACGTTCTAGCTTTAGTGTTTTGAGAAGGTGCAGAACATTGAACAACACACAGACATTGGTGCTTCCTTCAAATGAACCTTGCTCAAGCTTTAACGATATAGTGATTGAAAGCTACTGCACTTTTTGTGAAATTCAACAAATATCCTTGCATTTTGCTAGTTTATTGTTCTATTGAAAAACTAACTTCTACACATCCCTGGCTACGATAGAATCTGAGGTTACCAGTTTTGGGGTTGTGTTGGACTCAGATCTAAGTGTTAGGTTCCACATCAACAACGTAATGAATTTACTCATTACCTACTTCACATTACTTTCACAGGCACACACATACGCACACGCACGCATGCACAGTTAATAGTTATGTAAAATGCTGTATACTAACAGCATGTACCTGTGTCATAATTAATTGTACTATGCGGTTCATGTGTTTATGCATGAAGATATACTGTATGACACATGTACAGGTTATACAGTATTACTGTATGCAGAGGAGAATGAAACATAAAGTGGTTTGGGCTGCCATCTAAAGGTGTTTTACTGAAATACATGAGGGATCATCTGCCTCATCATATACACCGGATTATCTGAAGCTATTGAAACGAACACAGCAACGAATAGACAGAAATAGAAACAGCAATGGCAGCTTCATGGGCTAGTATCGCCATCTAGTGGTGAGTTTGAACAACATCAAAAACTTCACCTTCAATACAAAACAATTTCACAAGCTATAACAACTCAAAATGCACACTAATAATTTAATTCAATACTTCTAAGCAATACCAACACATATTCATATACAATATATATATATATATATATATAAGAAGTCTGGAAAACATGTCAAATTTATAATGAACACCACTATATTT
Source organism: Typhlichthys subterraneus (assembly GCA_027564835.1). Taxonomy (NCBI): domain Eukaryota; kingdom Metazoa; phylum Chordata; class Actinopteri; order Percopsiformes; family Amblyopsidae; genus Typhlichthys; species Typhlichthys subterraneus. Next base: position 13,224 of record JAODUH010073180.1, read on the forward strand.
AGTTAATTATACCTACAGCCCCTTTCGTAGGCACAGAATACTAGACAGACAGTGTGCATTATGCTCGGAACACTCCTCCTGATGCTTGGGTGACGATAGAGGTGCAATATATTATAGCCTGACAGATAAACATAGTACATAACGTGGGCTTTAAAGTTTGCCATGTCATTCTGTTAGTTACTGTAATGTATGACACTATATGAGCTACTACACCTGGAGATCATACAGGTGGAGCTGTTACAGGTGGAGGTGTTACAGGTGGAGGTCCTACAGGTGGAGTTGTTACAGGTGGAGATGTTACAGGTAGAGCTACTACACCTGGAGATCATACAGGTGGAGGTGTTACAGGTATAGCTACTACACCTGGAGATCATACAGGTGGAAATCATACAGGTGGAGGTGTTACAGGTGTAGATGTTACAGGTGGAGGTCCTACAGGTGGAGGTGTTACAGGTGGAGATGTTACAGGTGGAGAACCTACAGGTGGAGGTGTTACAGGTGGAGATCCTACAGGTGGAGTGTTACAGGTGGAGGTCCTACAGGTGGAGGTGTTACAGGTATAGCTACTACACCTGGAGATCATACAGGTGGAAATCATACAGGTGGAGGTGTTA
>JAODUH010073201.1:0-16170 GCA_027564835.1 Typhlichthys subterraneus
ATAGCGCACCAGGCTCTGTGCATATGGCTCTACGGAGTAGGCATTTGTCACATACACGCCAACTCCAAGAGTTTCATCAAAACCGTCCATGACATGGGCCGGAGAGCCGACTATGTTATTAGCCACAGCCACGCAGCGCTGGTGAACCCCAACAGCGGGGTTACCAGATTCACCTCCCCTCAGCCAGGTCAGAGCGTTTCCTAGCAGGTCTGGGAAGGCAGTCATGTAGGCCTCGTGGCCTAGAACCACTATTCTTCCACTGCCATACTGGGAAGCTGCCATCATGACCTGGCCTCGGGTGTTCATGGCTAAAGGGAAGGCATCAGGACCAATCAGCACCAGGTCGCTGGGGACAGCAGGGCCACGGAAGTCCACCTGTGGCAGGCCTCTCATCAGGGAGACATACGCCTGCCCGTGGCGAGAAGCAGCATTGCTTGACATGTTCAAGTTGTGTGACGTTCTGTTAGTGGAAAAGAGGAATTATTGCTGGTGGTACTCAAACCAGAAGAGGTGCGTTGTGGCTAATGTCCTTGAGCAGTTTCAGTTTTCAGCAATAATCTAGAGTAGGCTGGAAGTTAAACAGAATAGGCTAAAGCCTTTTAAAACAGGCAGCAGATCTAGTCTAAAAGAAAAGAAAAAGACATTGCCGATATGTTTACAAATACAATAAAACATTGCCCACAAGCAGGAGCACATAGCACATGAAATTACATGCCAATAGGTACCCTATTAGATGAATTTGTATAATGAATATTTACCTCAAGGTAGACGTTTCAAACAGCAAGGTAACACTAGTAGCCTATTCCACGGTGCGATGGTAAGCACAACGGTGAATGCAAAGAAAGTCACCAAACTTGGAAAACAGGATGCGTAGGATAGAGTAGGCTACAAAAACAAAATAATTACAATCCAATAAAAAAAGAGATATTCACTTGAGGGCGGGCAAACATCATAATTCATTGGTCTGGAGAGAATCAGCTGTCAAGAAGGTCATTCGACTAGAAGAGGCTTACACCGATACGGGCAAGCCCAGGTTAATTCGTAGAACGGGTTTTACGTGTTGACACTCATAATTTGTTTAAGCAATGAGAAGTCTTAAAATCATAGGCTATAGGCTACTGTACAACAACCAGTTCTTAAAGTTTCAATAGCACAGTGAGGCAAATTATGTTAGTGCAACCGTAGACATATCCCTTAGAGTTTTTTTTTTTTTTTTTCAAAATAATATCCACGTCTGCTCATAAAGTATGGAAACCAGACACTAGCTACTTATTATATTCGAATCGCTGGCAGATCCCGACTTCACAAATTACTAAACATTACAACGGAAAGTTCTACCGAACGCACGTTTCTAGACGACAGGGGTTTGCTGACGGACGTGTGCAACACTAGTTTCTCGCAGATGTGAAGCGGTGTCAACCTACTCTTGTGTTTAAGCTACTGCATTTGGGTCGTTTCTAAAATATTGCCGGCTGCGAAATAGTCTACTTTAATGCGTTCAAGCTAACTAACTATCGCAGATGTCGTGCACACTTGTGAGCTCGTCGGGGGCTCGCATCCCTTTGTCAGATGGACGAGCTTTGATTTTGGGTCGGGGTCCGGAGACAGGGGTCACTGACAAAAAATGCTCAAGGCACCAGGGTAAGGAGAATGGCTCTGACAAAGGATATTATAATTCAGTTTGCATGTCCCATTACTATTCTTAATTGCTGCGAAATGATATAAAAGGCCACTGAAATTGTGTTTTATAATTAGTGTGTTTTGTTTATGTTGTCATGTTGATTGTGTTTACTTCAGTGAAGCTAGTGTGCAGTTACAAGGACCAAGATGTACTTGTTACTCAGGTATGGAAAGCAAAAAATAATTTAGTGACTCCTGAAAGTAGTCCTATATGTTAAAAAGTTGTTAGGCAGGTGTTTGTTGAATAGCCTTATCAGCTCATTTACTTAATTCTAGTCGTAGCATACTTAACTTTATATTGATATTTGAGTAACCAGTCTACGACATTACGGTCTTGTGATACACCAGGTGTTACGCTTGTATTCCAAATATAGCTTGTTTTATGTGTTAACAGCTTGGCCCAAATCCAAGTTTCTTGGATAATGAAATGCTGGGCAGGGGCCAGTCTGGTAAACTCGTCCATGGGGGGATCCTCTATCTGGTGAACCAAAGCCATCCATTTACACTTCACTTCGCCAGTAGTACCAGTGGAACCCCACTGACTCAGAATCCCACTGCTAATACTAAAGGAAGGAGGAATGACAGAGACAAAGAGATTCATACAATTACTGCACCCAAACGCAATATAAAGGATTTTTTTGCTACATCTCCGACTAAAGTAAGGAGAAGGTTAGACGTAACACAAACAACAGGAACACAGCCAACTCACTTTCATTGATTATATTGTTTGTTGTTTTATTTTGACGCGATATTGCTTTTCAGTCATCTAAGAGGTCACTGAGTCCAGGAGAAGGGTGCGAGGCCAAGCGCCAAAGAAGAGAAGAGCGTCAGCCATCTGTTAAGGATGAGGATGAGGCGGAAACCAAACTGAGGCAGCTGAAGGAGATGGCAGAGACGGCTGTGGCAGGGAGCAGCGCCAGCCCGAAGGAGTCCTCACCCATGTCCTTATCTTCCTCTGCCTGTCCAAAGAGCAACTGGCAGCAGATAGGAAACTTAATGTTGTACACTGCTGCAGGTGTAAAGGGTAGCGATAAGGTGGGGGATGCTGTATCTAAGCCTATCAATATATGCTAAGATGTTATTTTAGTCCATATTTAATATATAGGCTAATTGTTGTTTCTCTGCCAGATAGCTGGATTTGATATTGATGGCTGTATTATCACTACAAAGTCTGGTAAAGTGTTTCCCACCGCAGCAGATGACTGGAGGTATAGCTGCAATGTCCCCCTGAATGCATTCAGTTTTGTCTCGTCACTGTCTTTCACATATGATGATTTTAAGTAAAAATGTCATCTTTGTTGCTTATTTTAAACAGGATTTTGTTCCCTGAGATTCAACCCAAGCTGGCTGGATTGTTGAAGCTTGGACATAAGGTGAGATAAAATAGATAATGCAGTGTTTGTCAAAGCAATACCATTTGTATTTTCTATTTATTTTATTTAATTATATCCATGTTGTCTATGTTTCAGGTGGTGTTCTTTACTAACCAGATGGGGATTGCTAAAGGCAAACTGAAACCAGAGGTCTTCAAATCCAAGGTGGAGGACATCCTCAGCACTCTAAAGCTACCTATACAGGTAATATCATTAGAAGGCCAACCATTATCATGTATTATAAGTGTTACACACAAACATAGAGTTGATGTGTGTAATCTGTCCATGTGTACCGTACTTCAGGTGTTTGTAGCAGCTGGTCCAGGCCTCTACAGGAAACCAGTGACAGGGATGTGGGATTACTTGTGTGAGAAGGTAAACAAGAGACACTGCACACACACCCATGGCATTTAGTGAACACACCCTGCATATTTGCCTTCAGTCGTTGTAGAACACGCCTTGTCGATTGCTGAAGGATTCCTTGCTACTGCTAGTTCCAGATGTTTAGCATTCTTGACATGGTCATATCGTGTCTGTTAAAAATATTTGTAAATAAATGTATTTTTTGTGTGTATTCCCTTCTTCTATTTCTTATTGCAGGCTAACGGTGGTGTGACTGTGGACATCAGTCAAAGCTTGTATGTAGGGGGTGAGTGTTGGGTGTATGCTTGTGACTTTGCTGTAGTGACTCTGACTCATTCCATATAAATAACTGTCTAAGCTAGGGCTAGACCAGAATACTCATTAATTTGATGGGCAGGTACTCACTTTTGGGATTCCAACAATCCTTTATTTATTTTTTTACGTACGTGCAGTTGTATGCGCATTTGCGTTTTGACTCATATTTTACCCTAAAAGAAAAAATCCAAGTGTTTGGAAAAACCATGAGAATTTGGTGTAAACCATGATGTGTGATCTGGAACAAAACTAATAATGTCCCCAGATGCTGCAGGCAGGCCTGTGAACTGGGCTCCAGGGAAGAAGAAGAAGGACTTCTCTTGCAGTGATCGACTGGTATGGTAGCATTTGTTTGCTCTCTGCACATATTAATACTTGCTATTCCTCTCTTTCCTCCATGTATTTGATATGAAATCATAAGTTTCTCACCCAGAAACCTTTCTTAACCTTGGAGTAGGACTCGTTAGTTGCTATTCAAAACATGTGCTCCTAAATAATATTTTTGCCCAGAATTTGATATTATTAAAAGATGCATTTCACGGCTGCTAATAGTTTGTGTTGATTTCTTAATTTAACTTTCTCCATAGTTTGCCTTAAACATTGGACTCAAGTTTCACACACCAGAGGAGTACTTCCTCAGCTGGAACAGTGCCCCCTACAGCATGCCTGAATTTGATCCTGTGAGTGATCTGCCATTCTGAGCTATGCTGTGATGTCAAGCACTCCTTTTGCATAATGAAAGTGTTCTGTTTGCGTAGTAAAAATCTGTTTTGCATCTTTAGAGGAAACTAGATTCCAGTGCTAGGCTATATGAGCCTGCTACTGCCTCTCTCACCTCTGACAAGACAGAAGTCATTGTTGCTGTTGGCTTCCCTGCATGTACGTGACCATTTTGTCTCCAATAAGGAAGGAAGCAAGATATCTAGGGTTTAAATAAAGGGTCATTTGCATGTTTTCTTTTTTCCAGTTTTTCCTTTTCTTGTCTTACTCTATATCCTCATCTCTTCCCACAGCTGGTAAATCCACCTTTTTCCACACCCATGTCATCCCAAAGGGCTATGTTTATGTCAACAGGGTGAGTGGATCTCTAAAGTGAATACATAAATGGAGTCCAATTCCCTGAATACTGTCCAGCATCTCTGTAATATTCCATGCCCCAACTTAACTTCGGCCTGTGGACACTTCTGATGTAGCAACATGAATATAAATGCTACAAAAGCAACAGTGTCGGGCTACATGTAAATAACAGTGCCAGGCTACATGTAAATAATGTCATGCTGGGTAATGTACATATGGTAAGGGTTGTAGTCGATACAGTGACAATTTGAGCAGTCTCTATATCTCACAGTACAACCAATGTTTAACTTTGTGTGCGTGTGTGTGTGCGCGCGTCAGGACACGCTAGGCTCGTGGCAGAGCTGTGTTTCGGCGTGTCAGCGCGCCTTAAAGGACGGCCACAGCGTCGCTGTGGACAACACCAACCCAGACCTGGAGTCTCGCAAACGGTATACCACAACCGTGCGGCTGCACACTGCACCACACGTGATCGTCACTGTGCCCGCCGTGTGCTGACTGCCCCATGCGTCGCGTGTGTCCTCCCAGATATGTGGACGTGGCCGCCGCAGCAGCAGCAGCCTGCCGTTGCTTCTTCTTTACAGCCTCTCTAGAGCAAGCCAAGCACAACAACAGAGTAGGACTTCTCTTTGCCAGATGTGATCGCCTGCTCACGTTTAACATTTGTTTTCATTTGACCATTGTTTGCTCGTGAACAGAATAGTCTTTTATTAAGTGCCTTTTTTTTATACCAGTGGTTATAAGCATTGAGATGTACTCTGTCTGCAGTTCCGTGAGATGGTCCCTTCAGACACGAAACATGCCAAGGTCAATGACATGGTTTTCCACAGCTATAAGTAAGTCTAACTGACTTGTTATTTGATCAATATATTCCCTCCACCTGAAACTTTAAACCAGTTAAATGCTTTACTGTTACTATTAATTTGTTTAATGAATGTGTATTGTCGATTTCTAAACTAGTGAATCTCTCTGACAGGAAACATTTTGTTGCTCCTGATCTCTCCGAGGGCTTCTCCGAGATCGTCAAGATCCACTTTGTCCCAAACTTTAAAGATAGCCAATCAGAAGGGCTGTTCCAGCAGTTCTCAGAAGGATGATTGGGCAGATGGCACTTCAGGTTCGTCTGCTAGCTTACGTAAAGGCTAAGATTTCAGAATCTAACCGAAACTATAAGTGCATTTATCAGTGGATTCCATCCAAAAAACTAAACAAATGAACAATCAGGAACAATAGTATTGTGTCAGTACTCTACTAAATAAGAATGCAGACATAAAACGTGGTGTTATCTTTTTGTTATACTTTAGGTTTTTGGAATATTGATCTGTGCTAAATCAGTGTTTCATGCATAAAACCAAAATAAACCTGAATGTAGGCTACTATGTGCTTCAGCAGCCTTACTTTCAGGCAATATGTAAATAATCACACATACCACATTACAGTGTATGATGCATGTCAATAAAACTTTACAATAAAGCATTGACAACCCTGACTGGCTGTGGTTATTTTTACCATAAGTGTGTGTGATATGCAAGCAGCTATCTATCTTCATTAATAGTCTGGATGGTTGATTGTTATACACATTTATTCAGTACTGAATAAAAAGGCTATCTGAACAAGCAGGTTCATCTTGGATCAGTTGTCCACTGGCAGGAAGTCAATCTCGTGACCCAGGTGTTCCTTTAACCAAGGAACGATATCAAAGAGGCTGATGTGGAAGTCACGAGCGTCGTCCTTGTTAAATCTGAATACCTCACAAACGTTTATGGTGCCCCAGCTCACTATTCCAACCTGGAGGTGACAGCAAGAGCAGGTGATGCATTTTACGCTTACCCCCACCCCCCTTCCCCAATTCCAATATGATTTATATTTAAAGTATACAATACACGGACACCAAGCTAATTGCAAACAACACAGCCAGAGGGTCTGGAAAGCGTTTGAAGGGGGGGTGTTAGTTACTGTAAATGTACTCTAGGCAAGATGTAATGTATATTTTGTAATATATATATTACATATTGCTTTACCATCTAATTTACTCACCTGAAAATAACGCATTCTCTTTTGAAGGAAGAGTGAGCCACCAGAGTCTCCTGTATGGGTAAGTAAACAAAATATTAAGAATTTAAAATATGTCAGGTGGATGGATTAATAGCAGGTTATGCTTGTGTGTGTATGTGTGTGTGTTATATTTCCAGACCTGGACAGGTGATTGAGTCTTTGAATCTTTTTGAACCTCCAGAACAGAGGAATCGATCAGAGACATATTCATCTAGAGTCACATTGGTGGGCTTCTTAAAGGTTAGCAAAGCCTTCTCTACACAGTTTTGCCTCTGTGGAGAAGAGAGTACACAAAAGTGAGAATGAAAAAAAGTTTAAAAAGCTGGTCAGAGAACTGTGACCTCTCACCTCATCTTGTGTTTGAATATATGTTTTCTTCCGGTTGGAGTCTGCCTTGTGAATGAAGGAAGCAGCAGTCTGTTTATGTGGCAGCAGTTCCTCTCCTATATCCATACAGTATACATCAAGTTAATTCACTTAACAGCCGGGTGTACCCAGACCCAATATTCACTTAGTGAATATGATCTCAGCGAAAATCATAGAGCTGAGAACAATATAGTCGGGCGGTGTATCACCATATTGGTGATACACCTTTTGCAGTAGGCAGTTCCTCTTAAAATTATTGTGGAGAAAGCTTGTTGATCTTTGAACTCAAAACAAGTCAATTATGTTTTCAGCATGCACAGAGAACAGTAAGATAGTGGACCGAGAGGAGATATTTACTTAAATATACCTTTACCAACCATTTTTATGATAATTTGAGTCAAAGTTCCTTTATTTTATTAGATGTTGTTCGAGGGTTGGAAAAGGTTAATTGTGAAATGGAAAATGTATTGTTTTTAAAAAACCTTTAACGTGGCAGGCAATGGAAATCATGATATTCTTACTATCACATTCAAATGTATTAAGATAAAATATAAACATCAGCAAACTGTGGAAGTTTCCTAAATTAAGTTTATTTTGCGGTACAGTATGTTGTCATTTTCACCTATAACTGCATAATACCTCCCTCTAATATGGGGTCTTTGTAAGGACAAATTAGAAATGTCCAAGTTATATGGACGTGGTGTGTTTAACATGGTGTAAATAAAAGTTTACAATAATAACTTGATGTAGGTGATAATATAGTGTGTGAATTGAAAAGGAAGGTGGTATAAAAGTGAACTGACCAAAAAGGCACATACTAAAGGTTTTAAAATGCTCAATGATACCACATCCCGATTCCCTCTACCACTTTTAAGGTCAGTGCCTCTTGCCTTACTGTGCTGTTTGCATGTGGAGTTGACTTTCTTCATGGCTCGACTTCCTGCAATGGTGCATGGCAAGCAGATAGGTCTGTTGACACACGTGTGTGTTACAACATGTCAAGAACATTCTGTGGACTTTGCTTTTGTTATGACACTAAAATATTGACAGTTTTGTATGAGTTAAAAAACAGTAAAACTCAATTCTACGGTCGTATTTGATTACATAAACTATTAATTCAGTATTTAACATTTGTAGCACATACTCATCCAGGAGCTTTGTGTACATAGTGTAGTGGCATCTCACCTTGCCTTCCAGGAGAGAGGGATGCTTGTGTTCAGCTCTATCAGAGCAACGTCATAATCATAAAACTCTGAAACGTTTCTGTGTTGGAGTGCTCTGAGGTTGTACATGGGGTGCATGATCACCTTCTTGGAAAACGCATGACCCGCACCTTGCGAAGAAAGAGGACGCATGGTAATTTGAATAAATATATGTAATATAAACATTTAGTTATTACTGTAGTTCCTATAGTTACAGGTTAGGAACATAATTCTAATTTCAGTGTTGAGCAGTAACTAGGTAGTAACTACTACTAGTAGTGTAAGCCATATAATTCTATGGCTCTGGGGTAGACTAATTGATAGTCTCTGGCTGATTGTTGACTCTAATATTAATTATTGTTCCAATAATAGATTCCATTCTAAAGTTAGCTGGCTACAGAGCTTTCAGTAATTTTTCAGATGGGGCAAGGCAGGGTAGTATTGTTAGAGTAATATAGTAAAATTAGTAATCGAGTAATGTAACTACTGTAATTACTTTTAATACCCAATACCTGAGAATCTTGCCCAACGCTGTTAATGAACCTACTAATGACATTAATAGTATCTGGATATGAACCCACTTAACCTATTATTATTATTATTGTTATTATTACTTGAGCCACATGTTTTGATACTGGATCTCAAATAGCACTTACCATGTTGTACCATCACGTCGGAATCAATCTTTTTTTTTGCAAAGCAGTGGGCAGCTGTCAGCACCCAGTTTTGGCTGACAATGGACCCATGACATTCAGGCTTCTTGCCAATCTATGAGAGGAGCAGGTTAAAGAGAGGCAGCTTAATCACCATTATTTTGAGTTGGAGTTGAACACGGTTCTCTCACCAAAACTCTGACATGCCAGGGATTGGTGAAGGCTTTTTCTGATGAGTCCTCTTCCTGCGCCACCCCGCATTTGGTCACACTCTTGTCGCCTGCACAACAAGATGACACTGTACTTATTACAAATGACAAGTGGCTGAAGCCTACCACAGTTTACAGTGAGTGTGAGGCAAGAAGACATCCTTGCAATATCCAGGAAAACAACACAATAAATAGAATAAAAAGTGTATAACCAAGTTTTTGAAGGAAATGCTGTTCTACATGACTGGTAGTGCAGGGACGGCATGTGGCATGTGTGGAAGGCTGCCATTTCTGCCAAACATTAAAAGTGCATGCCTAGATTTCATTATTTATAAAGAAAAAGAAATCACACCCAGAGCCCCTATTTCTAACTCCAGCTCACTGTTAATGTTTTGAAACGAAGCTGTCCATAACCTGCCTGTGACTAATGGGGGAGGGGTAGAGATGGATGTAGAGCTTATGTGCACTGTGATTAATGGGGGAGGAGTAGAGATGGGTGTAGAGTTTATGTGCTCTGTGACTAATGGGGGAGGGGTAGAGATGGGTGTAGAGCTTATGTGCTCTGTTGGAGTGTAGTACCATCCACTCAGCACTTGTGTAGGGCAAACCCAGCTAACATTTTAAGTGTCTTAAAGAAAACAGTTTGGCTATGGATAGCTTCATAAAAATAGCATAACACCCTCCATAAATGTTCACAGGGCTTGCAAAATAAAGATGACTAAGGCCACACATGCTAGAAGAATGATAAGTGGAATCCTACTCACTGATCATCATATTGAAGATCTCTCCCAGAATTTTATAGTTTTCAATAATGAACATGTGTTCCTCGCCAGGTTTCTTTGATGCAATGGTGTTTAAGACATTTTTATTGATATTGGTCCCAACACCAAATACATAGACATCTGAAAACACACATAAATACACTTCACAATAAGCGGTATTTTCAACTTTAATGTGTAATAGCTTATAGAAAAGTGAATTATTTTAGCAATCAACACGAGTAACCAACTGGCAAGCACATTTTGAAATGAAACTTACCCAATAGAGTCTCGTCTGTATGGTCCTGTCCTGTGGGGTTGTAACCCAGGTGGGACCGGATTTTGGCTAGGGGAGTTAGGGCATTGCCACCTGTGTTTGAGTAACCTGGGCAGGGAGGTGAAACATAATTACTACAACCGTATAGAACACAATTTGTTATTGATTAGTAATACATTATTACATGTTCAGTACTTCTGAGCCAAAATTATTGGCCCACTTTACTGTAGGTGGTCCGGAATGGTTGTCTAACTTGTCTTAGAAGAGTAGCATTGTCCATTTAATTTCACAGTGATGAACGTAGTTTCTTTTTTACCGTCTGTTTCTATGATTATGATATTCTGGGTCTCGTTAAAATGGTGTTCCTTGTTGTTTTGTTTGAAGAGAGCAATCATCTCATTTACACGCTCCAATGCACTATTGAGATTAGTGCCTCTCCGACTCCCATGGGCAGCTGGGAAATGAAAATTAGGTTCAAAGTGAGTGACATAATCAATGAAGGATTGATAACGTTGGAACTACTGAATAAAAATATGTTATATAGTTATAGTCAACAATGTCTTTATCTACAGTCAAACATGGATGAAAGGTGACAAATTATGGAGGGATGAAATGGAGAAGGTGAAATCGAAGCCCTACCTTTGTCATCGAAGTTCTCTAGACTCATAATGACGTGGTCGGCATTGCTACTTATGTATGTATCCGTGATGGTGACAACGTCTATGGCCTGGCTCGCAAATGATATTACATGAAACTTCATCTGCACCTCATAGCTGTCCAACTAGACAGAGGATGAACAATTTAATAATAATTTTAAAAGGGTATTCATATATTTAGATGTTAAGTAAGCCACTGTATCTAAACAGTTTTATACCAATATAAATTAATTAGGATTAATATAGGCCTAATTGATTTTGGTATATGGCTCCTCCTGTCCCTGTTGAAAGAAGTTGAGATCAGTGGACACAGACCTTTCTTATGAGCTCAATAGTGGCATTCCTCGCCCTGTCAAACGCATCAGCGGCAATACTAGCCGATGTGTCCAATAAGATAAAGATGTTTAAACGACTGTCCTCAGTCACCGTCATGGTTCGAGCAAAGGAAACTTGAAGTAAAAGAAATGCATTATTACACAGTCAACTATAGAACACTGACTTCAAACTAAACATGCTCTACAACAGTTCTAATGAAAATAAACAGGGTTTGAAATAAAGTGTGTGGCCCACAAATAAATGACACCCACCATCTTGACGTTTAGAATCTGGTGACAGAACATCCATGACACCGGAGAGTGACCCTGACATGGCCTCTGCCACAACACTCAGGGAATCAAAGGTGTTCGGGGCTAAATAAAATGCAAAAATGTACAGTTTATCCACAGATGCTCGCATATTATAATAAAATGTGTGTGTGTATACACAGCTCTACAACTCTTTATTTGTGAATTAGTTATACATTCATACCTTGGCATCTTGGTGCTGAACCGCTCCACTCCCGGTTCTCCAGACAGGCTCTCACAGCAGAGCCCAGGAGATCAAGGCCAGATTGACACTGGTAGTGCAGCTCCTCTCCTATTCGTAACCAATCCCCGGACCTCTGGGCCCCGGGTGGCACCCCTGGGTCTTTACACTCATTGGCTGGTTTTGAAGATAGGTACATAACAATACACGCCGTTCATAAACTCATTATAGAAAATATAGCATTACATAGACCTAATGCTGCCCCCTAGTGATGTAGCCTAGGTGCTGCTGAAAAGCCAATGCTCTGCTTCTGCATGTTCCTCATTCTCTACAGGAAAAAGTTTGAATTCTCATCTTGCTGTATGTGCAAGGATTACAATATATTTAAGAACATGCATATTCATTTATATTTTCTATGTTTTTTTCCCCCTCAAACTTTACATAGGTCACCTTCAAATCATATGAATTTGTGAAATTACACTGAAAAATGTAGGACATGAGTTCAGTATAGTAAAAGGATGTAAAACCATTTTCTGTATAAGCATGAGCACAGGTTGTAACAGGATTTAATAAGAATATAAATGCATATGATTTATGTGGTCAAATGAAGTAGCCTACAATCCAAATCATTAAACATGATTTCTCTATGCTACACATAGTGGTTTGTTGAACCTGCATAATAATCATAGTCCAGGTGTAGGTTAATTCAAATAAAGCTCCTAATAGCATATGAAAAGTATCTATAAGATGACAGTAGCATGTCTTGACGTTCTCACCAAGCGTTTCACAGATCGGAGTGCTTCCAGTCCAGTGTCCAGACAGGGTGCAGTTCCTCTGAGCTGAGCCAACAAGGGTTACCCCTTCCTCTTCCTGGCAGGAAAAGCTTTGGACTTCTCCTGGACGGAACCACTGGTCTCGGGGCCAGAATTCTCCACGGTCCAACTGAAGTTGGCCCGGACACAGTATTGCTTACACCACAACAGAACAATGTCAGAATAGGTGAATATTCTCTGATTTCCATTTGTACTGTATGCAAGTACAGGTAATTAATTGTTTTGTGTATAATAAGGTATCTCCTGTCTAAAGTAATGGTGATGAAAAGCCTTCAAAGGGAATCTACATTCAAGGTTCACATTAATCTGCATCCAAAATACCTTTGCAGATGGCTTGGTATAGTCGTCTACCATTGGCTAATATCATAGCTGACCACGCCCCGTCAGCACTGCACAGCCTATGGCTGACGGGGGATGGATAGTGTCCCGGCTCACAGTGGTAAGTCATCACACTCCCCTGCAGCCCGCCCTGGGTGCAACACGTCACTCATCATAGCTCCACTTCACTTTCCCAGCAGAGCCATTCATTCTCTTGTGAATGCTCACATTAGAGTTGCATGTATGTTGCAAATGTACTAATAAATGATTGATGATTATCACTAGCAATTAGAGAATATACAGACAAGACGTGCATAATAACTTTTTTGTTCTTGGCATAAAGTTGAAATGGATAGATTGGCATATTAGCAGTCCACTCTGAAAGCTCCCTTCATTATTTTTACAAAATAGTTTTTTTTCCTTCTAGTCACCTGGTCAGGGTTTGTTACTTGTAACTAATTACAAATAAACAGTAACTGTAATCCATTACCAGCCATTACCAGCTAACACAGTGGAATCGGATTACAGGTATTTAAAAAAACATTTGATAATTGCTTCTAGGACTACATTCAAATATAAAAGGGAGGTTTGCAGAAGAAAAATGCATCAAACAATCGGCTGTTCTTTTATTAACCTTTGGCTTTCGATAACGTCAATCAATTTAAATGATGTCCAATATCAATCTGATCTCCAGAGCAACATGCACGGTCACAAAAATAGAAAGATTTGGCACCGCCAACGCAGTAAATTGCTTTGGATGGCCTTTCAAAGAACAATGTTTAGACCTGAAGTAATCTAAAAGTAATGGAAAGTAATCAGCGTATGTTACTACATTTAGGTAATCCAACTTTTACCATGAAAAAAGGGTATCCAATGCAGCTTTACATTTCATATCAAAGCATCAAATCTTATCCAGAGCATAAATACAGTAAATATAGTTACCTGTGAGTAGGTAACATGTCCGCCTCTGATAGTCTCTGTGATAGAGCAGTTTAGAGGGTTGTCATAGTCTGCGTCATTATAGACATATTCATCCTCCTGCAGGTACGCTGGAGCACATGTGAAATGCATAAAACATGCATGGGTTTACATATTAACAGAGGCATAGCAACACGCCTGCAGTGTACACATAATAATGCAATACAGCATAACCAACAAATACGTGTGGGTTAGCACTACTCCAATGAGAAAGCCACTGGCTTTCATGAAGCAATAAAGCTAAGTGATATACTAAGCTAAGTGATGACACTCACCCTTTTGAACTGCGATGATGGATAGGGCCAGCAACAGTGACACAGCATACATTACTGTTTTTATATGTCCCCTTCAGGTTGTATTTTTCTGTTCATGCAAGTGCATGACATATAGACTCTTCTTCGATCTCTTCAGTCCTGTCTGTACTGACCAATGGTCAATTGTTTTATTTGTACTGATTATCCATTAACATTAGGAAGTGGATTTAAGGAGTGATTGTGCAATTTGTGGCATTTAGCAATTTCCTTTACTTTCATTTTGACTTTGGTTTCACAAAACTAATTTTAGTCTATTTTGTTTTCCCCTTTCAGTGAAGAAAAGTCTAAATATTTTTTTCATTCTATAAACTTTTATTGGAATGTTAAAATCAAGGGTGGGCAAAAATAAATCAAAATGTATTTTAAAATAAAATACCAAATACACTAATTGTACATTGTACATTGTAGGTGTATCAAAGTAAATAAAAAAATGTGCTTTGCAGGTGGGAAGGACTCTGTTATATGTGGTGTAGGCTACATAACAGTCACAATCACTAATTCAAATACAGTGATATGTCATCAGTCCTTCACAATCGGCATAGGTCCTGTAGAAAAAAAGACACTGAAACTTTAAGAATTGTATTCAAATTTAATGAATTATCCATAATTACAAAATGTGCTCAGCTGAGGGCTTTTGAACCACCTGGAACAGCAAAAGTCACTATTCAAAAGCAAGTCATAACAGCCCGGATTTCCTTTGTCTGGGGAATTTTATTCAACCTGTTCTCATTGGCTGTGTGCATGCATCACGCTGGTTGGTGCTCAGGCATATTTACACCCATAGACCATTGGTTCTGGTTCTTATCACCTGTCAGAACGGACCGGTGCGTACCTAGCACAAGCAGGGCTATCTGACAGACACAATCCATTGGCTGCAGGCCTGAGGCCCTTGTCGGGGTACATTTACAATGCAGAAGTTCAACAGATAATGAATATAGCAAACGTTTGTGTTCACAATGCATACGTTTCTTATAAATGTCTATATTATACAGCAGTATGACATTAAAGCAATAGGTTTATCTTCATAGTTTACACCATATAAAAATATAATTTCCACAGCCCCAATGCCACGACACTCCATAAGCCAGTCACAATCATATATCGCTATAATAGCCAATGTGACACGCCGTTCACAATCTCACGATGCTCTGTCAGTGTGTGTGAGGGGCTTATATCATCATGAGAAGAGCAGTATCTGTGTAGTGAGCAGCTTTGAAGCAAGACTGGTGGGGATCCAGGACGTTGTGGTGTGAGAGGTAGAGGGAAAGTTGGATGGAGACTGAGCGCTCAGGGGTTTTAGACAAGAAGGAGAGGAGGGATAGCGATCTGTAGTTCTGGAGTGCAGATGCATCGAGGGCTGGCTTCTTGTTTAGTGGTCTGACTCTAGCTATTTTGAAGGCAGCTGGGGAGGTGAGGAAGGGTAGGAATCTCAGTGGTGTAGTCTGCATGATACGCAGGCATGCGGCGTATACCCACTAATATCAAGGATTTGTGTATACCCACTTAAAAAAGTGCAAGGATACGTACTGTAACAACATTTTGTGATATAACTTTCACACATTCATTCGGCTAATGAATTTATCCCTTCTGTGATAGGAAAATTTAACTGTATAGCCTAAAAAAACGGTTGTGCCTTCAAATAAGAAATGTGCGCTTCGCTCACCGCGTACGGCATAGAGCAGAAGAGCAGCACAACGTGAATTCACGTCTCAACGAGGACTGTATTCCTACTGAATAGGCTATAACTTGACACAGAAGATACACTGAATTATATATCTAGGGTTATGTATGGGAAAAAAAAGGAAAAGGAAACCGATGGAGTGCCTGCTCCGGGTAGGGAATGAATCCTTACCCCAAGTGAAGGCGTTCAAGTACCTCGGGGTCTTGTTCGCGAGTGAGGGGACATTGGAGCGGGAGATTGGCCGGAGAATCGGAGCAGCGG
>JAODUH010073222.1:0-15000 GCA_027564835.1 Typhlichthys subterraneus
TCTCTCTCTCTCTCTCTCTCTCTCTCTCTCTCTCTCTCTCTCTCTCTCTCTCTCTCTCTCACACACACACACACATTCATTCATTCTCTCTAGCTTCTCTTCATACAATACACTTTGTCAACATTTTTTCTTTGTGTTCCATAGTTTTTATCTTTTAATCAAAAACCTGAATGTCAATAGTATCCTATATATTCAATATACCCGTGCCTGCCAAAATGATGTGCTACACACAGGCCTACATACAGTCCATTGCGTATGCTTATGCATGCTTTGAGGTGCCACAAAACTATCTTTATGGGATGAATGGAGCAGTGACTCACTCACACACACACACACACACACACACACACACACGCACACACACACACTCTGTCAGAGGGCTATCTGACTATAGCTGTGTATCTCTCCCACTCTTCCAAGAGAGCCTGTTTGCATCAATTCACAATCTTTCATGTGCTCTTTACTGCAGTGCACACAACCCAAGGGATCACTTAATCATGGAAATGCAACCTTGTTCGTATTTCATTATATTTATATTTTGTTTATTTTTATGAATAGAATATTTTAATCGGGAAATTTACATGCACAGAACATGCACAGGCGTAGCTTTTGTTGTACAGAGAAAAGAAAATGCATGTGAAATAGGCTCAAATAAAGAATTTCACAATCTCAGAGCCATGTGATTGGGGCCTTGAAGTTCCTTCATTTAAACATGTGTGTGAGATCATTGAGTCACTGTGCAGTGTATCTGGACTATACATACCTGGCAGTGTGCAGTCTTGTTTTCTTGGTCCTTATGTTTTTGTGATTTATAATTCAGTTGACATATCTGTTTTCACCTATAATTTTCTAGCTTTGAAAATTACACACACACCTACACACACACACACACGAATATACCAACAGGTTTCTACTCAATACATGTTAATCTAGCTCTATTACCACAAATTCTAATTATACTGTGCTTATGTTGGGTAGTTTTTTCTGTCTTTTTAAACCTGTTTGCTTTTTGCTTTTCAGCCACGTTGCTGGCGGTCAATTAAATCAGTGCAACCAGAGCCACTACAGTGTGTTATTTAGGCTCAGCGGAGTAATATCTCTGTCTGTTTATGCGGTGTCACAGAGGACACGGGCTGCAGCCTGAAGGTATGAGCGTGTTTTTAGGTTGCTAGACCTTGTAAACACGCAGCCATGATAATCACACACACACACACACACACACACACACGCACCTCTCGCACCACGGGGCTCTAATGCTCAAGAGAACCGTGAAATTATTGGCTCACCCCGCAATCCGCTAGTAAAGCTCACCAGCTAGCTCAGTGTATGTAAAGAGGAATACAGGAGGGTGGAGCAATTGAACCGGGGGAACGAAACTAACGCATCATGATGCAGAGAGGACAACAAAACAGCACTTTAGGATTGGCCAGGTGCTTTTGTCAGTCTGGGGCTTTACAAATATGAGTAGACTGGATGTGTCAGCAGAGAAAAATAACAGTTTGCGTGTGTGTGTTTGTGTGTGCGTGTGTGTGTGCGTGTGTGTGTTTTGCGTTTCTCTCGCAGGTGGTGTTTGGGTCTGGAGAGAACATACATGTGGGATTGTGGGTAGGTTGCACAGAGAGGGGAAAGATTGACACTGATCATTGTTAATCATATGACAGCCAGCTGTCTTGTGTGACTGTGTGTGTGTGTGCACGCGTGTGTGTGTGCGTGTGTGTGTGTGTGTGTGTGCGTGTGTGTGCGTGCATGCACATACATGTGTGCTCATACACACTTAAAGCAATCACTGTATATGTGATAGCAGGTGGGTGTGGGTGTGTGAGGCGGTGGCACTTTTGTAACACCGCACCAAGTGTGTGCGACAGCATGGAAAATCTGTGGGGGTGAGGGCGACAGCTAGTCTGACTCACGAAAACCCTGTCACACATTCCCAGGGGGCGTGGCTAATAACAGTCACGTGAGAGGCAGTTATGGTACACACGATATGGCTATACGTTGAAATGTCTGAAACAGTCAAAAAGATAAATGTTGACGTTATCAAGTACAATTTGCGACCATATTGCACAGACACAGACTTTCCTTTGACGCGTCTTGTCTGACTTCCATAACGGGAATGAGATCCTACGGGTGTCAGAGTTTATAGGAAATAGGAGAGAACGCTTTATCACTCAAGGAGCAGCGGCCTTCTGTTAAGCGCAGAACAGCTGGAAAAGAGCATTCGCAGCATGAGAGAAAAAAATAATTGGGTCTTCCCGCTGACATTGGTCTTGATACTAAACATTTCATGTTCATCTACTGGTTGAACCTGTCCCAGAACACATTTATTCAAGCGCAATACCAAATACAGGTTCTCTTTTGAGTAAAATATGCTTCCACAAAGCAGAAATGTAATTCACACAGGTACTAGTGACACTCACATCACCTCCTCTCCTCTCCTCCTCTTCTGGGTTTCATCAAGGAGGCCATATGCCTCCAGCAGGGCCAGAGAGGCTGGAGCTAACGGAGGAGTGAAGACGGCCTGGGTCGCCATGGAGCTGACAGTCCCACTAACCCAGATGGGCACTGAAGGCCTCTCTGGCGCCGCCAGCGCTCACCCAGAAGCCTCGGCTCACGTCTGGCCCGTGGCCACAAATAAACACAGCATCTGCGATGCATCAATCACAACTGGTAGAGCCAGGAGGGGAATGGATGGGAGGAGAGGGGAGGGGAGGAGAGGAGAGGGGAGGGGAGGAGAGGGGAGGGGAGGAGTGGAGAGGGGAGGGGAGGGGAGGAGGAATGGAGAGGAGAGGAGAGGAGAAGAGAAGAGGAGAGGAGGGAGAAGATGGGATTATCAGGTGTTTTACCAGGGATACAAGGCCAAAGCAATTTACCAGGCACTCTTGTGATTCGTGCACCTTAGAGATCACAAGCTTCTGATTTACTTGGTCAGCTGGCTGTGGCAAAGACATGCGCACGGCTCATCTTGAGGGAACCACGCCTATCAGCACCTCTCAACACTCCAGTCGTGATTCAATTCACACCAGGAAGTTCAGGTCTGCTGGGGAAAAGGGGACATATGCCCCATTCAGATCACACTCAGCATGCAATATCCTCTCCTGCAGCGGAAAACAGCCCTCTAAATATAGCCATGAAAGCTACAGCTAAATGCTGTGTACCTCTGAATCAAAAACACAGGTTTTATTTATTTTAGTTGGGGCTGGGTGTTTTGCCTGAAAGGGAATGACACGTTTTATCCTATCTTGTATTTGTTATTCTCTACTGTGTGGTGATGTTTTGGTGTGGTAGCTCACCATCTCACCTGCTGTGACCCATCAAAGTAGCTAGCACCTGGCGGCGTGACTACGCCACTGAGAACAATAGTCCCACACTGTAAAACCTGCCACGTATAGTTGACTCAAACCATTTGGTGTAACTCATTGCCTTCAACCATTTAAGATAGTCCCAGCAAGAACATATAGATTCTTATTCTAGAATGTAATTTGTAATTTCATCTGTGTGATCTATTGATCAATCAATCAATCTGTCTATTGATCAATCAATCAATCTGTCTGTCTCTGTCTGTCTGTCAGACAGACAGACACAATGCACACAATGCACCTAACGAAATAATTTTATAAAGCATGGTTAAAAAATGATTATGTTATCCAAATTAGCACAAAAAAGCCACAAATCTGACTTTTATTTAGATGATTACAGTATATTCCAGCCATGGGTTTGGGTTTAGGCAGCCAGGCAGGCTGTTCAAATAACATTCTGTACGTTCGTGTCTAAAAGAGCACTCAGTCTTTTATCTCTTCTCACGGGGCTGAATCCACAGGGTTTCACCTTGCTTTGCTTCCTGTCCTATGATTTATTCATACACATACTGCCCCCCCCCCTCCTGAACCCCCTCCGCCGCCCCAACACACACACACACACATTAACATGTTAGTCTGTCAAGATAAATTGTGATATTTTTTTCTAATTTATACTTTACTGTACATATTATTATTGTTATAATTTATGATTTTATATGGTTAAAATTGCATAAATAAAATATGATAAAAGATTATGCATAACGAATGACAATGTATTATAGACTAATCTAATTCACAATAAAACTATAGAGCTTTAATGTGAATGTTAGTTATATACCAACATACGCGCTAATGCGTCATGATGACCGTTCATTTGTTCTTTCATCCTGTTAGACACGTTTCTACGTCAGTTAACTCCATCTCCCAGAATGCGCAGCGGCCGTGTCTAGCTGTGCTGGCTCTCCGGCTCCGTGCCACTAAGATCAGGCAGCCAGAAGCAGCAGCGGGTCGTTCTCTCCACAACCTAAACAATGACTTCTACAGAGCGGTGGAAAGGAATCCAATAGAATGCGTTACGCAGCTAAAAAAACCTGCATTTCGCTGCTGTCCCGACTACTTGGTTAAATGCAAACATGTGGATACCTACAGATCATGAAAAATACGGCGTCGGTAAGTTTTTTTTGCCTATATATTTCAGAACTGCTGCCCTTTACGTTCATGTGTAGCGTATGCGACGCGAGGATTTCGAGTAGCGGTTTAGCCAACCTGGAGGAATATCCAGCGGTATGAATTCTTCCCCTGAATGGTGTCATCAGAGTACAGCAGCTCTTTTTACAAACACCCCTGGATGTGATTCGGGGCTATATTCTTCTCATCTCTACAGCTGTATTGCCAATCTTAGATTTGTTGCTCATGAGCCCTGCGGTTTCGCGAAATGAATATCTTTCGGTTTATTTTGTATGTTTTCTCGTGTGGCAGTATTCGGTCTATTGCATCGTCTGTTCACGGCATCGTCCTTGTATTTTCTCGTTGAAATAAACAAACAGTGCAGTATAACCTCTGTTGATTGTGCACTGTGTAGGCTATTCAATGTTAAAGTCTGTAAGCTTTTCTCAAAACAAAATAAAAACCTGATATATTTTGTGTACAGTGTAGGTTGGCCTACTGGTTAGGAATTGTGTTTTTGTGGGGATAGTTTTCCTTTCTCTAGGTAAGCGTCTTTACAGTGCATTGTTTCAGCAGAACGGCTGTGGGTGCTGTAGACCAGACGTCGAAGTCAGACAAATACACGACAACGAAATCGCAAAAATGTGTGTTTAAAATAAACAATCCAAGCTAATTTGCCCGGTAGGACGTGAGTGTGTGCGCCACTTCATCAACGAAATAACTACAATGAGATGCATCATAAAGTGTGTCTCATAATATTCCCCCGAGATAAGGCTGTTGTGTGGTGCTCTATCCAGAACACCCCCCTCCCCTGCCCGAGCATGTCTGCCTCTCATTGCTGTATGGATGTCAAGCCTGCAGTCCTGTAATTACTGATTTTCTTATATAAAATCTGGGTACTGCTACCGTTGGCACTGTGACCTGAAATCATCGAGGCACACTGAACCGGAAACTAGCCTTTGGCCTGTGTCACAATTCTGGTCACTTGACTTCTAAGGCTCATATTTTCCTGCCGTGGACTTGTTTCCTCTTCACCGTGGAATGAGTGCCATCACTGAGCCAAGAATAGTCACAGTTTACTGCCTGGGCTATTTCGGACAGATCCATGCATTTCCATATCTCCGCTTGGATTTGAACTTCATAGTTTTCGAAACAGTGAAATAAAAGTTCACAGTGTTATTTTAAAGGCTAAATACCTCTATTGTCCCAACACTGCTAGAGGGGTGCTTGTTAATTGGATTAAACCTCTGTCCTTTTCTTGCTCAGTAGGAACAAGAGTCTTTTACTTGGCTGCGATTTAGACATGCTTTGGCAGTGACACTCTCATTGAAGACAACATGTCTGAGGAAACTAAGTTGTCATTGTGAACTTCAGGCTGCAACGTGTCCACGCACTCACAGTTTAAGATGTGTTATGTCTCAGAGGCTCAGTGTAAAGCATGATTGCATTGTCTGCTTTTAACACGAGAATGAAGTATCATTTTTAAATAAGGCCTTATATGTTTGCATAAGCCTCCTGTTATTCATTCTTCTTTTAATCAGTGCTAGAAGTGCAAACTCTTACCATGTAAGAGAGTTATAAGGTAGTTTTGACAGTTTGTGTGGTCTTTTCTCTGTGGATATTTTGTTCAGCTGCTGTGAAATACGCTTAAACAAATTATTTCTGTATACTTTAGGTGCTTGCTTGGATAGTAGCTTCGTAATGTGTTCTCACTCAGTGGCACTGCAAATTCATACTTGACATATTGCCGAGAAACTAACAGTTTACACCCATGAATGATCTCTGTAAGTCCCAGGTAAGGTCAGAGAGTGAAATGTCATATTGAATAATTAATATTGAGGACAACATCTGTCGCTCCTCCAGAAGGTATAGTTGATAGTAAGCAACACAATATATCTCTGCTTGACTACGATATTGTGAGATCATTCATGCACTTCCCCTTTTTCACAATTCACAGTAGTGAACTCCCCATGTTTGCTTTTACAAAATCCTTCAGGTGACGCGTTTACTTCACTATTGGAGGTAGGTTGGTTAGTAAAAATACTTTCTCTTTCTTGGGCTCATGCGAGAGCATTAGATCCCTGGCCAAAGAGAGATCATGGGGATGACTTTCGGTCTTAATTGGGAGGTTGTTTGATGTTGATTTGCCTTACTGTTGGAGAAGAGCCAATAAGTCCTCCACCACTGATGAAATATGAATGGAGTCTCGCAGAGTTAGCATTAAGGCGCCCATTAGCTCAGTATTGGAAAGATTACTATTGGAGAGATTACTATAGAGATTATTATTAAGTTATTATTAAGTTTTTAACCTCAAGCATAACGGTTGATATTTTCTTTCTAAATGCTCTATGCTTGAGCTGGGAGCGCAATGCTTTTTAGACTCTTTAACACAAACTATGATTGAAGCAAAATGCTTAAAACGGTAATGTCTCAAATGACACACCTGCAAAATAATTCCCGGCTAACTTGAAGTTAGTATAATATTGATCAACTGTCGCAAGATACAGTAAAGGGTTGCAATAATGTTTGTAGTAATAGACCGACGACACTATCAAGCAGTGGGGTTCTTCCCTCCTCTTCATCAAGCCACTTGGATACAGTCAAGCAAGCATGTTATTGCTCGCCATAATTCTGACACGCAATTAAAGCTGTTTTTAATGAGCTGGATGGAATGTGCGCACGTGGAATTTACCGCCGTACTGTAGCATCAAAAGCGGCTTGTTTTGTTTGTGTGTGTGTATATGTACATGTATATGTCGCTCCTCGTCTGACGAAGGCTGCGAGGAGATCTCGGGGCTCTGCTGAGCTACTGCTCCGCGGGTGTGAGAAATGGGAGGCCCGATGTGGGGTGGGGGTGAGTCGGGGGTGCTGGCGTGTGACAAGAGAGGTTCTCATTGTCTCATGAACGCTCCAAACCCAACCCCCCCTGTACCCTCCAATAACTGCACTCCGCGGGGGATTAGCAGGTTGTTTTGTGTGTGTGTGTATGGTGTGTCCATTCCGCCTTGACTCCCATGAGTCTATGATTGTCTAATGCAGTAAGCTTCCCTCCCCTAGGGCAATGTATGCGGTCGGGGGATGGGAGATGGGACAAGAGGGTGTGGCTGGATGACGCCTGGCAGCTTTTATCTGTTTCCTCGTTTTTTTTTTTTTGGTGCCGTGGTCCTCATTTGTGCGAACGAAAGGTCGCTGCCTGGGGGGGGCACGGTACACACACACACACACACAGGCCAGCACTTGTCTCACAAAATGACATTCACCATGCAGGGTGTCACTGTGGGGGCTCCCTTGTTAATTTATCCAATGAGAAAGGGAGAGAGATGGATAGAGTGTTTGCATGACGTTTATACCGCACCGTTATTCCAGGAGACGTGTTCCGCATCACATGAACAACATTTTGTGTTGAGATATTCTAGGTTTATGATTTCTAAAAGATTATAAGAAGGTATGTTTGGTGTAGTAAATAACTAGGCCTACATCGTGATGACAGGACCGCATGTTAGCGGGATTATTGCTGATATCCAAATGTTCTGTGTGTGTGTGTAGGCTTTAAAGCACACAAATGAAAGCTCCCGGCCGTATGTGACATCTTGTCAGGGCCTGGTGAACCTGTGTGCGATGTGTGTCCATTAATAGTGATTTACAGTGGCTTCATCAGCACAGCACACAGCAGCATTACAGACTTGGCCTCAGAGTGGTCAGGCTCTGGGCTAGTGAGTCATGTCGCGATCCACTTACTACAGAGTCTGCAATTATAAACATAAACACACAAAAAGCCCATTTTGGATGTTTTATCTTCTCAAAATGTTACTGTGTGTGTGTGTGTGTGTGTGTATATTTTCATTCTGGTAGATATCAAATATCCTGATTCCATTGATATGCGACCTTCAGGAAAATCAAAGTAATCCCCGTCCTTGATGTAAAACGGCAGTAGATGGGGATGTTGAACGTCCACGGCTGACCGATTTTATGACATTAATCCATATTGTATTAATAGAATATCAAAGTCACATTCTATTCGGTTTGTTCTGACAATATGCCATCTTAGCATTTAATAAGAGCTGTAAAGGTTAGAACACACACCTGCTTTAGGCGATGCCCGTTAGATGATAGAAGAAACATTTAACACTAGTGTTCATAAGCCCATAGTGTGCAAATTGATTACATCTCTACACACAAAAAAAGTGTAATACATATAATGACCAATTGAATCGGATTACGTTATAACGGATAGCTTCTAGTGTTTTGAATCAAGCCCTGTGGGCTTGGCGGTCATCGGATCTATAGCAGCTCTCTGTGTGATAATAATATTGTGGTCTCTCCATCCCAGATATCAATCTGCGACCTGGGGGAGAGAGAGGTTAATGGGATACGTCCAGGCAGGAGTTTCCACTGCCATAAGGATCAGTGGCAGGGCTTTTTAAGGGCCATGAGGCCACAGAGGGCCTTGCAGATGGTGTCAGAGCGCACGTGTGTTTGGGTGATAACCAGAAATGTGACTGACGCAAGCCGTTTTCCTAAACGAAGGACTCCAGCGGCCATGTCCAGCCGTGACGGGCATATAAAAGGGCTGTTTAATGTGTCACGGAGATGTTTGTGTGAACACTCGTTCACACTCGTGGAATGATTCTTTGGAGATTGCTGCGCCCAACATTTCTGCTAAACCACAGTTATCTTATTTCTGTCCCATAGCTGTAATCTAGGCCTCTGTGTATTGATCATATAGGAAGTGCGCATTGATTGGCGTGCGTGCGTGCGTGCGTGTGATCCATTGCAATGCGATGATCTACAAGGCTCACATTTCCCCATAAAGTAAGTGCTGTGACTCCCCCACTTAGCCTGTCCCTGTTATTAAAAGCAGACAATGTGTCTAATATATTATTAATGGACTCATAAAACACAGGAGCGGTTTCAGTTCACTCAGGTTAAATCTACTGCCGTTCATATTGATACTCAGATAAAGTGTAAGGGGGTAGGGGTGTTACTTGTGAGAGTTTTAGGCTAATTGTAACCGCCACTGCTGGTAATTGTTTAACGTTTTAATATGGGGTTGTTATCATTGTTACAGCTACAGTGCGATTTGTTTGGCCTTCTCACAATGTCAAGCGTGATTTATTGAGGTTATCTCTAGTTATTGGCTATTGTGGTGTGAAGGGACAATGAGGAAACA
Organism: Typhlichthys subterraneus; assembly: GCA_027564835.1. Taxonomy (NCBI): domain Eukaryota; kingdom Metazoa; phylum Chordata; class Actinopteri; order Percopsiformes; family Amblyopsidae; genus Typhlichthys; species Typhlichthys subterraneus. Next base: position 9,634 of record JAODUH010073222.1, read on the forward strand.
GTCATACCGTGATTTGTTTATGAGATAGGCCTATATGTGATATATGATTGGCTAGCGGGGGTATAATTTATTTCACTGATTTAGTGACGATAAAGAACAGATAGACAGGAATGATAGGAATAGGAATGCATTTGCAGATTGATATTATATACATTTAAAGCAAAAAAGACATTTTGAAGAACAGATCTGGATCGTATAGTGTACAGCTTGTATTTTTAACTCCCATCACTGAGGATGCTGTTTCTGCAAGGCACAGGTTTGGATTAAACAGAGGGAGAGGGAGAGAGAGGGAGAGAGAGATGTAGGGCTAGGTGGTCTGCAGACACAGAAATCAGATGCTCTCTGCTGACCCTAAATGGGAGCTGTCCATGCACTTATCGTCCACACTGGCCTACATACATGGCGTGTACTCTCTCTCTCTGATTCCAGAACAGCATATTGTTTAATCTCCATGTCCTCCTGTGTGTGCATGTGTGTGTGCATGTCCGTGCGTGTGTGTGTGTGTCCGTGCGTGCGTGCGTGCGTGCGTGCGTGCGCGCGTGTGTGCGTGTGCGTGCGACACCTTTTCAGAGCCTGCGTCGTCGAGTCCTCACAATGCTGGTCGTCTTTTCTGGTGTCTTTATTCCATTTCCCTCGCTTCTATTCGCTCCCTCCTCTTCCTTCTCCTCATCGTCCTCCTCCTCCTCCTCCGCCTCCTCAGTAAGTTAAGCCTCTATCACTCACACACCTGTGTCTCTGCCCCCCCCCCTCCTATCTCTGGTTCCATATTCACCTGTCCCAGATATCCCCAGATACTGCTTGCCTGCAGACATGCTGATGCACATAAGTGTGTATGTAGGTCTATGCTAGTTGATATTTTGAGTGTGTGTGTGTGTGTTTATGCTTGTTTGTGTGTGTGCCTCTGTTCGTGAAGCATGTGTGTGGGTGTATGGGAGTGTGTTTATGCGTGTGTGCGCCTGTGTTAGTGAAGTGTGTGTTTGTTTATGCTTGTGTGTGTGTGTGTGTGTGCCTCTGCGTGAAGCGAGTGTGTTTATGCTTGTGCGCCTGTGTTCGTGAAGTGTATGTGTGTGTTTATGCGCGTGTGTGTGTGTGTGTGCGCGCGCGTGCCTGTGTTCATGAAGCATGCAGGCTACTTCTGGCTAGCAGCTATTAGCAGCTATAGTTGTTGCTGTGCTACTGGTTCTCTTGCTAACGCGTGTCAGGTGGATTTCATGCTGCCCCACCACATAGCTAAATCACTGCACATGTTAAACTAAGACAAGCACTACGTTCTAGCGCGCTTCATCTACGGTCTATGGCCTGGACACGCCCTTACATTAGTGGCAGGAGGGTGTGAGGGATGGTTGCGGTGATGTGGTGTTTTTGGACGTGACAGCTCTACTGCAGGTTCACGAGATGTCAGGTGGATGTCGGGCAACTGACATCCACGCTTCGTTTTCGAGCTACTTCATCCGGTGTTACTTTCTGTGCTCGTGTATTTCTGTCTTTCTCTGTCAAGCCCTAACTGGCTGGTTTAGCTGGCACGCGGCTGATGTGCGGGCAGCGAGCCGACCTCGGCTGCCCTGTAAAAATGTCTTTGATGTTGTGTGTGCGCGCGTGTGCGCTCTGTGTTCTTGTGCGGATGGAGAACTGTAGCTGTCGTACTGTATTCGCTCAAGCGTAAACTTATTTGAAGTAGTGTGTGTGTGTGTGTGTGTCTTGCGTGTCTAAGATGTTTCCTGCTCTGGCTGACAGTTGATGTCTAGAATCAATCAGCCCGCTTCTCCATTGCTGGGTTGACTTTCAAAGAGCTAACTGCTGCCTCAACTACCTTGTCCGTGCTACTGCTTTTCTTTTCAGTCAGAGGACTGTTAGCATCCATAATAGCGATTGATTTATTTCATCACACAAGGCAGCTGATTTCTATCTTTTGTTCCCTGTGGGAAAGAATAAAATCTATATTAATCCACATGCGCTATCGTTGTCTTAATTTAGAGTTGAGGCAATTCAGAGAAGTCTAATGTTGGTGAATGTAGCCTGTGGGTTCTGTAGAGGTTTTTTTTATTATATCTTTTTTTTATTTCACCACAGTCTGTTTAATTCATCAGGTTGGCCCTGACTCCAGCTGTTTCCCGGTCTCTTCTAGAGCTCCTTCTCTTTCTCAGCTTAACCTGTCTTTGGGGACTATTTCTTTCTAGCTATGAGGAAAGCCTTTTTAAAACCGTGCAAAGCAAGAAACCGAGTTCTTAGTTAAATACTTGTCTTGAATTAATAAGACCCCATCTGTCTTGTTTGTCTGTGATGAAGGCAGCAAAGAGTCTTGAGAGCGTTTGATTGAAAGGGGCCTTTTTTAGCATTCTCCCAGCGACACCACCAAAGGTTGGCGTTGCAATGCATTCTGGGACAGTTTTCTTTTGTTTGTGTTCCTGCTTTCTCGAAGTGGCACAGCAGATTCCTCCTGTTGATTTGGTGCAGCAGTGTCCCTCTCCCGTCATTAAAGAGACTGGAAAACCTGTGTGATCTCATAAATTCATGTTGTTGTCTTTGAACAGTTTGTTTTTTACAGCATAACAGTAACAGTCGTAACAACTGTTAGTTACTGGTAGACAGAGTGAAATATATTGCAATCACACAGGGTCCAGTGCATGGAATATCAAATATGCGTAATTAGCCAGCAGCTTTCTAACACTAAGTAACGCTTTAGCTAACATAATATAAGCTTATCTATTAAATATCTGCTTAACATTTATTTTTATTGTTTTTAAATATATTACCGTTTAGTGTAATTCAATTCCATAGAGCAATGATGCATTGAATGAAAATCAAATTCAGTTTTATGTTACACAGATAGATACGCCTGTGTAACGGTCCAGTTGTATGTGTTGTGACATTCCCACCTGTGGGCTTACACAGCAACACCGTGTACTGTATAGCTACATAGGGGCAGCTGTCCCTTTTACCTTCCAAAAGGAGAGACAACATCCGGCAGCAAAAGCTTGAAGCCCCCCCCCCCCCCTCTACCCCCTCCCCCTTTCACTTCCTCCTCAGCACAAGCCTCCTGCATGCCCCCTCGGGGAGGGAGCCCGCCGGACTGTAAGCCGAGCTAAAAGTGGTTGAAATGGATCTCCTTTGTGTGGGCGAGTGGTGTGGGGCCAACTGTGGGAAGAGCCCCCACTGCGAGAGCCTTTGTGTGTGTGTGTGTGTGATGAGGAGGTTTAAGGCACTTGAAGATTGTGGATGGAGATTTGTGTACGCCACATGTTGTTGCCGTGTAATGGACCCTTCTCACAGTAGGATAAGCACAGGTGTATACACGGTTAACTAGGGGTCCGTTCTGTCGGTGTGCCCACTAGTGAGTGGAAACGGTGTCGTATGAGTAGTTAGGCTACTAGTCTCATAGCCCTCCATTGACATTGCTGCCAGACTCATAGCCCTCCATTGACATTTCAGTCTTGTATAACAGACATTGTGACTAGCAATTGTTCATTGCTAGTCACAATGTGCTTAGGGTATGTGACGGTGAAATAATGTAAAAACCGCCAAGCATTTTTCTAAGGCCATCTGAGGAATAAAAATAGTAGCAATGTTCTATTTTTGTTTAACCATCTCATGCCGATGGAGGGATCAGTGCCGAATATCCTGTCTTTGTGTGGGTCTCAACCTAAACGATCGGTGCTGCCGCTTTGACCTTAATGCTCGTCCCAACCTGTTGTATCATCTTTCGCCCCCCTTTGAACAAATTTTCAGCTTGATGCAAGTTGCTTTCAAGTTGTCATTCGTGTAATTTACACAATGGGAAGCCGCAGTGATTGAAAGCCATGGCCCATAGCGTCTGTGATTTGTGTGTGTGTGAATGCGCTATTTGAAACTGTAATCTGTGAAATGGCGTGTATGTCCGGAGAGCTGGTCAGAAACAAAGACAGAGCGAGACGTACGGACTTGCATCACGCACACAAAAAAAGAGGGAAAAAAACAACAAAACATGCTCTTGCAATTGGCAAGTAAGCAAAGCGCTGCCATGCTAGAGTCGAAACAAAACGCTAGCAAGAAAAACCGCGTGCGTTGCCCCTCTTCCTGTCTTGCTCGCGCTTCTCTTTAGCTCGGCCTTCTGCCACGCTGCGTTGACATAATTGATGTGCGGATGCAGAAAATACTAGCGGGCAAAGCTGCGCTGCAACACGTGTATAACATGTGTTTACTTGTTTTCTTTGGGGAGTGGGGGTCGTCTCTATTGCTATGGATGCTGTTACTTGGCCAGACACTGGTGCGTCGCTAGGGAAACACTGTATCTGACTCATGTTGAACGATGAGCAATGTGCCTTTTAAGTCTGTATGCTTTCAGCATAAAACCAGAAACACTGCGCTGGAACATGCGAGCTTGGTAGAAGCATTCATGGCCTCATATTACGTGACACATCCCCTTTGAGGTTCAAAGGTCTGGGCGATAGTGGCACTGATTGAAGTGGTGGGGAGTGTGTGTGTGTGTGTGTGTGTGTGTGTGTGTGTGTGTGGGGGGGGGTTGTTGAAATCAGGCCATTGATTTGCAGGGGAATGGTTTCGTCGGGTCCAATGCATCACCCGTTTGGCAGCATCCACTTACCCCCCCCCCGCACACACACGCCCAAACCCCGCACGTGGACTCTAGCAGCACCGCGCAACAAAACAGACAATCCCCTCAGCATCGTGTGCGTGCATGTGTGTGTATACCATACTGGCATCTGCACCAGCTTTTCTCTTGTGTATCAATGAAGTGCTACTGTATTCGTAACAAATACAATATGCATTTTCCAGTGGAAGGAACACTCTCTAATGTGGATGTGGCGGGGGGTAATAAGCTAGCTATGTGGGCCTGAAAAACGGACAACAGCCGCGTGCGTGTGTGTGTGTGCGTGTGTGTGTGTGTGTGTGTGTGTCTGTCCGGGATGTTTACCTTTTTAGTTTTAGCGATGCACAGCTCATTAGAGTCCTTTATACTATGTGTTTCTCCTGGGACACACAGTCAGGCTTAGCCGGAGCACAAGGACGGACGAATGCTGCCGAAAAAGAGAAGCTGACCTGACTCACCCCAGCCTCATCATCCCGTTTCGCTGCCACAGACTTCTCCCCCCCTCCCCTCCCTCTGTCGTTTCCAGTCCTCCCCCCCCCCCCCCGTTCGTCGCTCCTGCGCACTTTTTAACTAGTTTTATTTAATTACAGGCAGCTTGTGAGGGTTTCACACGGCAGGCACTGACCTACATTTGGAAACTCGGCCGGGGTTTATTTGTTGTTGTGGTTTTACACATTTTTTTTGAGGCAGTTCCTTCAACTGTTTTAATCAACTCTATCGATTTTGTCCAAGTGGTCCTCCAGAGTTAACAAATCAGGTGAGGGAGATCATAACTTTGACAC
>JAODUH010073243.1:0-16163 GCA_027564835.1 Typhlichthys subterraneus
ATTTTTAAGTTCTGTCTGCTTCTCTCTGATATTTGAGAAATGTGCTATTCCTTTGGAATACATCAAACACCATTAGCGTACATGCCAGGTGCAAATAGCTTACTTTACCGGCATGCCTATAGCAACAACCAATGAGGGTGGGGCATTGAATAGTGAATAGTGGACTTGCCAATGCTGGTAGTCTTATGATGGTCATCAAAGTAGGCAAATAAACAAATGTAACTCCAGTTAGGCTACATCGGACATCGGACGTAAATTTAAAACATAATACACTTTTTTTTTTTTTCCTCAAAAGTGGGGGGGACGTATCCCCCCCCCCCTACTGCGCCCCTGCCCTCCAGCCAGCTGCCATGTTAAGGTAACTTAAGTTCGTTTCTACCATTACAGTCTATTTCTATGGTGTCAACGTGAGCTACAATGTATGTAACTGAGGTTGTGCAGATATGATAGGTTGTTGTGGCTGAACAAACATAATTATATAGACCTTAAACGTCATTAGTTTAAAATTAATTATCTTTAAATCTAATGCTAATATCAGCTTTGTCAAATGGTTCTATTAAGCCCTTGCATTTCATCTACCGTAAAATCATACGTCCCCATAAGAGACTTATAACTCAATGAAGTCACTGTTGCGTTGTTTCAGTGTGTAATCTATTCTGCCTGTTGCCTTTTCTGCAGTTGGCTTCATAGCTGCAGCGCAAGCACAGCTGAGTTCGTCCGGTGTGGCGGTGCTCAGGTGGGGTCTGTGTATCCACATCTTACCTCCAGGAGGAAGCGAGGACTCTCGGGCATGAACGTCAGAGCCACGACTGCCGAGACGCACGGCAGAGCACACACCACCACGAACACTCTCCAGCTGTGGAACTGGTAGGCAGAGCCCATGCTGAAACTCCAACCTGTGCATTCACGCACACACACACACTTACAGTAATGCCATTGTATTTGAAACGGAATCATACCATACTTTTACCCTTTACTGTCTGAAGGAGATAGTAATGCACCATACACACACTATTGTATAATACATAACTATTGTATTTACAATATTATACTCAGTTATTTGCCACTAAAAAGCCTCTGTTTGATCATTTCCACAGTGAGAAGTGCTTACATTCTACCTGGGTGCTGCCTGCATGCCTGCTGATAATTCCGTACATTAATCATTTTCATTATGGGTTTTCTAAGAGCTCTCCTGAACCAAAATGCATGGCGCAGCAGTTAGCTTTTCCTTGATAACCATATAGACAGACACAGCGGTGTGTGGTTATTATTTTACAGTATGCTGTATGTGGTTGTTTAATCCAATTCATATCTTTGTTCATCGTTTCAGTGAGTCGTAACTGAGTAGCATTGGTTCTGCCATGTCTGAATTACAGATAACTGAGTCTGTGTGGAAACTCGAGCGTGTCTCCTAGACTGTTGACAACAGTGTGTGTGTGTGTGTGTGTGTGTGTGTGTGTGTGTTGCCTGTAGGGGCTGCTCTATTATGTACCAGTGCAAACCTCATTAGGGGGATTATAGATATAATGGACTGGAGGGGATCGCTGACTGATTTAGACATTCAGCAAGATTTATGTCCCTGCTTCGCAACGGACACACGCCCCATACTGTATACACTACTGTATACACCCGCGGCCTTGGTCATCACTTTGGTACCAGTGGCACAAATTCTGGGCATGCGCGTTGATACAAACACACACACACACAAACACACACACACATGCATCTAAGGGGACTGGTAAATCAATCTATCCCATGGAGTTATTCCCGGCCTCACAGCTTCAACGATGTAAAACGCCTTCCTGCCAATGAATAGCAGCCAAAAGGAATACCTCTCTGACTTCGACCAAATTCATTATGCAAAGAGCCCAGGGAACACATTGTGAAACAATATAAAGCAGTCCATTTACAACATAAAATGAGCTTTCTTTCAGCTGCCTGGTAACATCTTCTGTATGACTTCATCTGACGTCAGTCTGTGATGTCATTTGACGGATATGCATTTCTTCCATGGTTGATTTACCCAATAAGGTATTTGAAGAACATACAGTAATATTATAATAATATTATAAGGAAACAGATCTTTCAGTGGTACAATAATGTTTTTGGTTGAAAGCACTGTTTGGAAGCCTTACATCAATAATGCATTGTTACTGAGGAGATATTGTCTCACACACTCTTGTGCTGTCAACGCATATTGGCTACATTACACGCCTGCAATTCATTTTGGCGCCGTGTGTTTTTCAACCTTCAGAAATATGCTTATTCTTACCAACCTAAGGAAAATCAGCCATATGGAAAATTTCAATTATTAGCAGTGCATGCTGTACTGGTGCTGCTAGGGAAATATATTTTCTTTTACAAGTCAATTTACGAGTCAATTTCATAAGCTTGTAGTGTATGTACTATAGTGAAACGTACTATGAATAACTAAGGCTGCTTTCCCAGACAGATACTGTATATGCTGTTACTGGTACACACACACGCGAGCGCGCACACACGCACACACACGCAGACACGCACACACACACACACACACACACAGACCCTGCCACTACTAATGTCCACCCTCTCTCACCCCTTATATTAGAGGTTCTATCAGAGCAGATGATCACACTCCTATTGGCTGTGATACATTGCAGGCCTTCCATCTTTCAACTCTATCTCTGCGTTCTTCTATCTCTGCCCTTCTCCTCTGGGCTCTTCATCTGCTCTTATCCCCATCATGTTCCCCCGCCTCTAATTACCACTTTACTGCACGGGTCACCTTCATCTCTGGTCTGCTGTGACCATATCCTCTCTTCCACCGTCCTACAGTATTCCACGACAGCATCCACACTAATTCCCCTTTTGACGCTTTGCCGCCAAATCCTCTGATTCACTGCTCTGTCTTCTTTGTGTGTTTTAAACATACAGTACATTTAGCTACTACATTCAACTATTTCCTATGTAAAGATATAGTGCAGTGATTACTATGCGTGTGTTGTTATCTGAGCTCCTCTGTTGCGTACTAGTGTGTGTTTGTGTATGTGTGTGTGTGTGTGTGTGTGTGTGCGCGCGTGTGTGTGTGTGTATGGCCCACAAAGCATTTGTTTTGGTCAAACATGCTGGTGTGCTTAGTGTGACATCTAGTGGTAGAAAGAAATATAACGCCACGTTAAGGCTCTTCAGGAGTCTGTGCATTATAGCATTTTAATCACTCACCATAATGTGGGATGATAGCCCAGGCCATGGCAGACGCATATATTCCTCCTATCATCCAGAACATACACAGCCAGCTCAGGTGCTCTCCCCTCTTCTCCCGAGCTAGGACCTCCGCAAAGTAAGAGAACACGATGGGCACTGCTCCGCCAATCCTGCAGATAGTCACAAAACACACTTAAATAGATGAATGCAAGCGGACACTACAATAGTGTGCCGTTACAATGCCCTGCGTACTTGTGCACTTGTGTTGGTTATGTTTATATCGCCCTCTAGGGTTGAGACAGTGCCAGGTGTAACGTAACGTAACGTAACCTAACCTCTCGGTCATGCACATTGATTTTGGAAGAAGGGGAGCCAGTTGATGTATAGAGTGAAGGGCTGGTGGCTGTAAGAACTCCTAAGGGGAACATCTAACTGAACCTCACATAGAAGGAGAGGTTGTTGGGAACAGAAGGTTCTGCACTATTGGATTTCACTTGAAGGGAAGTAAAACGGAATAGAGCAACAGCAGACTTAGAACAGACGAGAAGACCACTCACCCAAAGCCAGAGACCATGCGGCACAAGAGAAACACGCTGTAGCCTTGGACGAAGGAGGATAGAAAGGCAAAGAAGCCATTGACAGACATGGAAATGAGCAGGCACTGTTTGCGGCCCAACTTGTCAGAAAGGCCCCCCCAGAAAAAGGCACCGAACATCATCCCCAGATACACAATGCTGCCTGGAAAAACAGAGTTGGAGAAAGGGGGGGAGGGGAAATGCTTGCTTCTAGATTACTGCTGATTGGATAAAACCATAGAACTAGATGAAAATGATAAATCACATACAGTACAATGTTCGTATTGTTGCTTGTATGAATTGATTTAAATAACACACACACACACACACACACACATATTGACATATATATATATTTGCTTAGTCTAAGGCACATGGAAACATTGATTTGAACCCTGTGTGACCTTCTAGCACTAGTGAGCACTACAGGGTCCAAATCAATATGTTATAATAGCCTATAACATGCCTCAGAGGTATCACACGACCACCACGCATGATTTTCACCAGTTACAAACTAACACAGATGTCCCTGGCAGCAGCAGGTGATTGAAATGACGTTAGCTTGTTGTTGTTGTTGTCCCAGAGTTACTGCTGTGACTTGAAACTGCTACAAAATCACTAGACATTGAATTTAGACAGGCAATTAAGAATAAAACACACTGTGTTGAATGCAGATTGTAAACGAGAGAGTGTGCTATACCTTAAACATTATTAGCTTACTATACCTTTAAAATATATAATTTTAATCTATTTAAGAGGGACACAGAGCAGTATTTGACCTCGTGACCCAACTTTAAAGCATTTTTCTTCCTGTCCAGAGCACATCACAGCAGTAGGACAGATAGGTGTGGGAGTCAGTAAATAATGTGCCTTACCCATTATTACCCCTTATATTTTAACCAACTGTTTTAAGTAATACAAAAGATATGTTACAGTACACCTCTAATATCTGACCAACCTGCACACATAGCATAGTGACTAGTGATGCCCCCCCCACCACCCCCAAAGCAACACCTTTCAAACATAAGATCAAGGATGTCAGCTAGCTGACTCCGTTCATTTTCCCTTTTTCACGACCAATTTCACACTGGGTGGCTCTATGTGATAAAGGGGAGAGTAAAAGGGGCACTGATGCATCTAAGAAAGGGGAAGGGTATGCACTGGAGCTCTGTCTGTAATTGGATTGTTGATTTCCTGAAGGGTTCAATCTAAGGTCACAGTATATATCTTTTGTATTTTATTCTATATATGAGGCTGACGCTGGACTACTACACCATAATGTGCATACACTATAACTCTAAGATAAGGTGAAATAATGTAATTAGACTTAGTATTACAATACAAGCCATCTGTATCTTACTGAAACACTTCAATCAGAAAGTGTGAACTATGTACAGTATATACAGTGCTGTAGATAGTTAATTTGGTTATGATTTACATATTGTATAGCTTGTACAGGACGTAAAAAGCATATGTGAGCGAACCCCGCTCCCCCATGTAAAAACTCAATGGGCTCTAGCGTGCGTCACCAGAGCGTCCACAAGATGTCCGAGAGTGGGATTTACGTAATTTACTGCACTGCAGTGCCGGCTTGCCACCGTTACACATACAGTACACAAATCGTGTGTACTGTATGTCACTCCCAATTATATATTAAATAACAATAAAACAAACCCATAGAATCAATTAAGATGAACAAAAAGTTTAAGTTTAAAAAGAAATTAAAAATACATTCAGCCGTTAAGGGTATTGGATTCCTGTAAAGTCTTTAATTTGATCATAATTATTACCAAACTAAATGAATGAAAGGACATTGTACACATTAAATATTTAGATTAGGGATTTGTGTTTCATGTTATCGGTGAAAGATTTAAACCACACAGAAATTAATAGTTGGTCATTTGCAGGTCTGAAAAAAAGTGGTTTATTCAGGATTAGTGGTTAATACATGCTCTCTTAACAGGTTGGCTTCTCTAATTGGAAGTGTAATTCCCTCTATACCTGTTTACTATACGTTCTATCTTAATAACAGTGTTCTGCTACAGCAATGAGGGAAGATATGAGGGAGATACACAGCTAATAATTAATGTAAAACATGCAAACTGCGCTAGTAGACTTTATGTCCCCCGACTACATTATGATTGACAGGTGTGGGATCAGGGAAGAACAACACTGTAATGACCGGGGCTGCGCCGAGGGATGGTGCATGCATGTCCCAGTTTGTGAACTCGTTCACCAGCACCAGTGTGTTTTGCGTCTCGCCCCACCCAGTGTCGTGACAATCACTGGCATTAAAGCCTTCCTGTCCTGTCATGCTAATTACTTGTGTTCCGGTCAGTGGCGTGTCCTCCCAGAGTTTCTCAGATGAAACAGCACAGAATTAGTGCGATCTCTCTTCTTCGTTTCTCATTGTAGTGAGAAAGTCCAAGCCAAATTTCCATCCATTGGTAAATAATTGTATGATTAACCAATGAAATTAGACTATCTTTAGGTCACAGTGATTAGTCAATGTATTGAGAGGAAGCTAGTATCCTGAGCAGGTGAGCAGGCCTAATGCTCACCTGCTCACCCATTATTATAAGTTGTGAAGATATTCACAACTTATAATAATGTATGAAAATATGCTTGGGCTCTTTTGATAGATGAACCCTTATGGGCAAAAGGAATATAAATGAGGAATGGGCAGTTTTGGACACATAGGCCATCTGGTAGTGGTATGTGCTGAATCAGTTATTACTTAGCTGTTGTAGTTTTCTATGCTAACTGAACAATTGAATTGTGAATAATATTGCTGTTCTAGTAGCCTGTGTCCATATGGACAAATGTGTAGATGTGTAACCTGTGATATCAGCATCAGATCATCAGCATAGAACTACACTAGCTCGAGCAACAGTTGGCATTGTGAATGTACAACTTTAAACATCTTCAGATTGAGTTTGTAAGTGACGTAGACTATTCATCATATAGTATTTACTGTCCATTAAGCGGCATGTCAGCGGCATGTTATGAGAACGCATATTCATATGGTGCACGTAAACATTGTGTGTAATCCCAGTCTCATCATGTCGGTAAATCTGAATCAATTATGTTACTTTGCTGCTCGTAGTTTCCATAAAGTTAGGCTATGAATGAATGATACAGTTGTGGATAATCTTGCTGTTCTAACAACATGTTGCATGTCCACATTGACAAGCCTACTAACATTTACGCGATAGCAGTCAGCATAGTAGGCTATCTAAAGACTCCAATTACAGCTGAAGTGAGAAACACGGTGGGCAATGTGAACGTAAACTTTTAAACGTCTTAAAGGACCCATTCCATGAAAACCCAAGTATTTCTAGATTTAGTTTTCTGTTTTTGGCATTAGCAATGTCGATGAACGTAGAACACACAGTTTGTTTGGTAAAGCCCCTATCAGGATATGGCCACCTAGTATTATTCAGCAAAATGCGCTAAGGAACTGATGTTGATTGCCAGTACACAAATCGTAAGTAAAAGTTTAATGTTAAATATTTGCAAATGACCAAATCTGTAAATGTAGTTTATGATACAGTAACTGGTAGGCTATCGTAGCATAAACACAACTTGAATCTGCAGGATAGGCATATTATCAAGAGTGATGCACTGTGACCATCAATAACTACATTAGCTTAATATAGGCTATTGCTCAGTAACAGTAAACAGATTAGAAATAGGCTGCTTAAATGATGTGTTGATTTACTTAACTTAAACATTGCAAAATGCACTCGCGGGTGTCATACCTAAAATTGTATCCCCTGACGGAAACGGATTGCTGTTTTTGGTACCGCGAGTAATCATCAAGTCATATCATGCAAAACATTTAACTTTATGTACGTGATAATAACAAAGATTGAAATAGACTTTGTTTAACTTTAACGTTTCTTGTTTAACCAAATATCACGTTGTGTTGTTGCTAGCAGCTAGCAGCTAGCAGCTAGCCACCTATTATCCCTGTAGTGGCAAGAACATCTGCGGCTTCGTGCTATGTAACTCTTCATTAATTAATTAATACGTGTTTATGGGTACATTGCTGTTTAGCGGGCAAGGATGGCTGTGATGTTGTGCTATGGTATAATTGAACATTATTTCATTCATGAAATAATGTGCGGAGTAGATACATGGCTGATTATCAAAACGTAACACTGTTCCTCACAGGGCTGTGTGACTAGCTGCTACTGCATTTATGTGGTTGACACGAACAACAGCAAACTACATTCTGCCTCCCATATCCTTTACTGTAGTCTGGACGGCAAGGCGGAAAAAAGTTGCAATATTAACACCTTGAAAACACTGTTGAAAATAAATCCTATGTGGTTCAAAAATATAACCCATAAAGCTATATTAAAACCAAATTTTGCAGCTGTATGAGTACTAGCAGTCAGCTATGTGGAAGTCAGGGTGGGGTGGGCAATGGCTTGTTAAATTTAAAGCAACAGTCACTGAAAATGGATCCTTATCTGGGGGTCATGGTATGTTGATGCTCTTCCACATAATCTATGTGGTATTTTCACCTAAGATCATCAACTACATTGCACTGAGAAGTCAAGGAACTGTGTAAACAAGTGAAAAAGACCATGAAATGACTCCTTCAAGATTGATCCTTCAAGTGAGTTTGTTTTAGTGAGTTTGTTTTAGGCTATTCATCATATAGTAGCCTATTTAATGTTTGTTAAAGTGTAACTGTATCCCAGCTCTGAGCCTGACTCCACCCACTACAACTATAAAAATGCGTCAAGCAGCTGAGTGAGGGGAGGGAGGGGCTGAGAGGGGGACCTCCATTAACATTAACATTTTAATGTTATGAAATATGAGCGTACTAAGTGTACCGTTGAAAACCAGCCAGGTCCTGGGGTGATTTTTAACAATGTAGTTTTGTTTACAGCACATAAAATGCAGATTTGTATAAAAATGGTAATTTTGTCAATATTAACACATTCTCATCACAGATCAATCCTATTACTTCGACTATAGCTAAAAAAACACATTTTAGGGTGCAGTTACACTTTAAGTGGCATGTCAGCGGCAGAATGCTATGAGGGAGCATTATGCATGCATATGGTTGGTGGGCAGTTGGCAGTGGCAGCGGACCGGCTGCGCTCTTATATCTCTCACCATGATTGTTGTAGCCAAAGGTGCGTTCAAATTAGGGCAAACAGTGACAAACGTTTGCGAACATATTCAAACAATTTTCCATTTGCTTTGAGTTCGCCGCAAACGTTTGTGAACACACAAAAACTGTCTGAGGAGGTAGTTCTCGGCAAATACACACGGACTAACATGGACGTTCAAATGGAACAAATGGATGGAAGTTCAAAGCAAATGTGTTCGCCACAAATGTTCAACTCATTTCTCCGAATGTGAACACAGCTGAGTTTCGGTCGTTGTGTACTTTTAGAGGGAGTGTCCTCTTGAGCTTCTGATGCATCTTGCTTCTAAATTTTGATAGGTCTGTTTGAGAAGATACACTTAAAGTGAAGTGATACGTACATTTATATAGCTTTTTTTATTACATATTTGTTGTTAAACTTTGGAATAAAAACATCCTTTTACAGCTGCTTTGTCTTCTCCTCAAGGTGGCTTTTTAAGGCGATAGGAAACATGTACACTAAATTCTTTGATGTTACTCTTTTGATAACCTCCTCTATGGGTACATGACAAATGCAGACAGTGCCATCCAGAATGTTTAGCTGCAGCAGAAAAAGGCTTTCCAAACGATCCTCACAGCGAAATTAAATGGAAGCTTTGCAAGATCAGAGTGCCGTGAGAATCAGTCTGGAAGCCTGAATCATTTCGAATGTGTCCGAGCAGCAACTGAACTTTCCAATCAGTGTCGTGTTGATAGATACTTGCGTGGTTTAGGTTTGCCAACAGCAAAAACGACCAGATGGTTAATCCAATCAACAGTATTTTTTTGTACCTGCCATTTACAAACAGTTTCAATGTACGGCTCCCTAGATGGAGTTGTGACAACAATGAATCTGGCTTGTCAGGTTAGAAGGCTTCAGCCAAGAAGACCATGATGAGAGCAGCTACCATTGTGCAGTAGCAGGGACAGCTTCAAGATACAGGCTCTCAAATGGAAGGTACTGCTCCACAATAAAGGAGTACAATAAGGTGGAGGAGCACAGCATTTGGACTGTGCGTTTAAGGCATGTGTATGCCTCAAAGAGTGCGGCAATGTTTCTGTGCGTGAATGTGAGAAACCGTGATGTGGGAGGAGATCTCTATGAGCAAGTGTTAAATTTCAACTTCATCTATCGAAGTTCTGTGCTGTTTATATGGAGACCAAAGACTTCACACTCACACACCACACAAACATACACCTACACTCACACACACACACACACACACACACACACACACACGTGCATTTTGGACAGCAAAGCAATCAAATTTCAGGTCACACAGTTACACACAAGAGAGTGTGAAATGCAAAGTGACTATCTGTTTCTGAAGATAGTCAGGTCATAACCTGAACGTTGGTTGAGATTGTGCACAGATTGACAGTCTGCACTGATTACACTACAATGTACCTGCCCTGACTGTAAAAGATACAAGGTTAAATACTGTAAATATACCACTGAATATCTTGCAGGAAAAAAAAAAACAGGACATGCCACAGAACTGCCTACTGTATATAGGGGTAGATCACATCATTGTTATCCAAAACTTGTACAGAAGCAGCTAGTCTTATAATATTTGAGAGATGAATATTGCAACATCACAACTAAACTGGGACCAGAGCTGTCCTACAGTTAAAATAATCAATACAAATGCTGCTTATTCACTAAATGATTGAATTTCAGATGTGGTTCTATGTGGTTTTATGGTGATTTTTAATCACCATAAAACAAAGTTTAGCAGTTCTACACAATCCAAACATTAGTTCATTAAAAACCCAATCTTTAAATACCACTTGTGGTATTTATACCACTTAATGGTGAAGGGTAAATCCTTACAGGACAGTGACCTCTGTGCCTGATCATTGTGAGTGAAAATGGTCCCTGAGAGGTGTTTTGTTGAGGGCCAATAGGATGGTCCATCACAGGGAATGACCCTGTCTCTGAACATTTTAATTAGCAGAACCACGGGACCGGCAGAGCCTATTAATCACCCCATTGTGTTGATTAACATCAGCTGCCGATAGTGTTTGTGGCACCGCAAACACCTCTGACAGTTTGTATACTTCTTCCATTCAAGTTCATTCAAGTATTCACTTCAACCAATAATAATATATAGTATATTACATAATACATTGTTTAGGTTAGCAAAGGATTGGCCGATAAGAGATGTTGCATCCAAAACAACTGGTTTTATTTTCTGCAGCCACGCTATAAAGCGTCATACACTCTTTTTGGTCAGTATCATCTCTCAACTATAATGTCTGATTCACAACAATAATTAAACTATGTGTAGATTATACACTTTTCTCTCTCGATCGCTCTCTCCCTAAGTCTCTCGCTCTCTCCCTCTCTTTCTGGGATGTACGTGAGGCAGCCTACCATAGCTAAACTGCAGTAATAAAGCATGGTACTGCAGAGATTAGCAGCACATCGTGGACTGTGAGACGACATTCAGTGCCTAAAAGGGGGATTAGTTGTAGATATAATCACATCTTTGGTTCTCTCAGGAAAAGCCTTGGACTGTAAAAGGGAAGTCGGCCACTGATAAATGAACTAACAAGTGAATGAATGAATGACCCGAAATAAATAAGTAATATACCAAACATTACTCTAGTTTTTTTTTGTTTTTTTTTGAGAAACCTCTCCTGAATCTTTAATTTTTTTTCCAAAGCTGTCAGAACCAGCTCTTGAATAGGCCTGTCTACTTTCAGACATCAATTTCAGCCACCCTCTCCAACAATCATTTCAAAATGACAAAACCAAATAGGTGGACAGTTTAGTTATTTTTGTAATGTTTCTTTTTTAAAGTTTTATAGAAATAATCCCTCCAGTGTTATATGAGCCTATTGATAAAGGTTTGTTATCAACACATCATTAAATACTAATTATTTGTAACCAGAAAATACTAATTATTTAAGGAAGGTATGCTGCTTTAAACATTTCAAACATACGTCTTCATCTTTAACAATGAACAACACCAACACAAATGTATAAGCATTTACAGTTTCTGGAGGCCTTAATGAAACATTTACAGAGATATGAAAATAATATGACATCTTTAAAGAATAAAGCTGTTTAACAAAAAACAACCACTGAATGAACCTAAGCAACACCCTTTTTCCTTTACTTTCAAGTTCTATAAACAAACGTATCAAAATACAGAAATAAACTTATTATAAACATATTCAAACCTATTTTCCCAATACCTTGCCTTACAACACAACACAATAAAACACCAGAGAATGATTTTTGTTGTTGTTTTAAGAAAGCAAACCATAAAGTGAGAGAGAGGTCTGCCTGCTGTAGATATATCTATTTTTAGTGGGCAGAGCTATTGAAACCTTGCTACACAAAAACACACTTACAGTATCTCACAAAAGTGAGTACACCCCTCACATATTTGCAAATATGTGAGGGGTGTACTCACTTTTGTGAGATACTGTACATAAACACACATTACTGTAGGAGAGATATATCTAGCTTCAAACACCTCCTACCCTGCTTACCGGTGCGGTGCCATGACAACCTACTGGCAACTCCAAATCACAAGGAGATTGGGGTTTAAAATACGACCCAGCACAAGCCCACATTGCCTCCATCTCAAAAATAACTCATCAACAGCTAAGCCACGATAACATTGCTATGATTCATTCCCATCCAGAATCGTTCTTAACAGGACTGTTCCTTTACAAAAAAATGCAAATGAAATGCTTAAGGGTTTTTTGTATAAGGGTTGTTTTTTGGTGGCTTATTGTTTTGTTTTGTGAGGACCTATTTACGTATAGCACTAAAAGAACAGAAATTCAAGGGAAACATTTTAATTTAAACAAGGAAAAGTGTGAGTGCCAAATAACACGTTCACTTTTCAGGGACGCAGTTCCCAATACAATTCATCAAGTAAATCACACCACTAAATCATTCTTTATATTATTTTCATTGTCAGCATAATGCAGTCTGGACATATTATAAGGAATGTACCAAAGTTATGGAATCCTGGATCATATCCAGATCAAGGCTGTTACTAAAATAAATGTGGTTCTAGTTCTCAATCTTCAAATTTCAGTTTTCTAAACCTTAATCTGGCGATTCTTGATGAAAATGTATTGTATGTATTGTACCGGTACAGTACATTATTTCCCAGTCTGCACCTGACTGTGCTGCATAGACCATTGGAGTTTTTCCACTGGCACATTTGGCCAAGTTGAGCCGTGCCGAGCTTATATGCAATTCCATTATCAGTTTACGGTACCAGTTTGTACCGTATTTTGGGCCTGCTCTGGAGCGGGCCTCCAATTGAGCCGCTGTGACGTTATAGGCTTTGTCGTAATTTCATTAATGCAATCCTAGCGGGTCTGACAGAGAAAGTTGGTGCGAGTCGTGCGACACACAATATTAAGCCTATAGGCCATTTAGGGTTTCTTTTAATTAGGCTATTTTGTTTTATTTCTTTGAAAAGTTTGATCGGGTAGCCTTCTAGCAATGGAGTGTAGGCTAAATGGAGTGTAGGCTAAATGGAGTGTAGGCTAAGCGTAGTGAGACGTGAGTGAAACAGAGTGAAGTTTAAGGTATAGACAAAATGTATTTTAACATTATTACACAATGTTATGCTTATGAACCTGTTTGTTTGTGTATTGGACAAAGTTATTATAGCCTATACCTGTAATGATCGCTTTGGCACTCTCGTCTTTTGTATTTTCTGTAGAATTTGCCGACACGCCCACAAGTTGCCAGCAATCCGGCGTGTATGAATATTTCCCAGAAGTACTGTATTACATGCATTAAACATCTACACATTTTCTTAGTCTAGGATCATTTTAAATAATCCATGTCTGATAAATAGGCAGTGCGCTTTTGCTGTAGGACTATAAGCTGTCAGCAGATGATGTTAAAATCAATGAGAAGTAAAATATTGACATGAATATCCAGTGCAATAATAAAGGAGCCCAAAGTGCGTTAAAGAGGACACTAATTTTAAATGTGATTGACTCAAGATAAGTGTGTCATCAGTTAAACACACCTACAAGCGGGAAACCCGTTTGTAATGGAAAAGCAACGTTCAACAGCGCTGGGCTGACCGTACCAAGTCGTGCTGTGTCGAGCTGAGCCTGCTCGTGCAATGGAAAAGGGCTCTATGTTTCAGTGGAGTGATTTACTGAATGGTGTCACAGTGAGTGGAAATAGTCGTGTCCATTCCTTACCTAGCCACCCGACCCCAGAGTTGGGCACGCACATGTCCGTCTCGGCACTGGGCAGGACGAAGCCCACCACAAACACCTCCACACCGTCCGACATCAGCGCCAGCCCCAGCACGAGGAACAGCTGCCACTGGAACCTTCCGTGGCCACACTCCTGCATGATAAGCTCATATTGCTGGGCCAGCTCCTCTTCGTCGGCCTGCCTCTCGCTCTCCAGCTCTTTGCGGCCCTTCAGACTGTCCGATACGGGCTGGCCCAGAGCCACTTGGCCGTCCCTGGGCTTCTCATCGCCGTAGGCAGGAACCCCTTGATACTCCCCCTCGTAGATCTCGTCTTCATCGTCGTGGCCCTCGGTGGCGTCGCTGGAGGCCCCTTCGTCCTCGTCGGCCTCGGTGTCGCCTCGGCGACCGTCCTGTTGGACGAAACCGTTGTGGTTGTCTTCCTCGTCGCCGTTGTTCTGGAAGCGGTTGTAGCTGCGGTGAGTTGAGTATTCGTCGGCGGCGCGATCCACGGCGTTGCTGACCCTTCTGGCAGCTTGCCGCTTGGCTTCTTTCGCAATGTCCCTCGCGCCTTTGACCAAGGAAGTCCTGTTGTCAGATGTGTCATCCATCTTGTCACACCGATAATAAAACGGAACACTGTAGAGCCCTTATTTTATGAACAGATATAATCTAACTGTCATTTGTGGCTACAGCAAGTCGTATTTTTTGATGTCAGGTGAAGAATGCAGCCCGGTATTTCTCTCCCTGGTCCTTTATTCTTATCGAAGGTCCATATATGAGACAGCTACAGTTGAAAACTGTCAACAGTGAATAGGCCAGTCGACTGCCAGGGCACTAGTGACTAATTAATGATCTCTAGACTAGGAGGATGGAGATGGCTAGAAGCTGATGAAATACAGATACCTCCAGATGGATGGATCATCAATAATCTGACTGGAGTAAGATATCTGTCTGTGGAGGGAGAAGAAATCCAGTGTTAGCTTTGGGAAGATTCTATTGTTGTTATATATATACAGTATATACTGTATATATATAACATATATACTTATGTATATATACTGTATATATACATAAGTAAAACTACAAATAATTCTCTAAAATAAACCGACTCTGTTTACATGGTGTAGATAATAAAATAAGACATAAAAATGACACAGCATGATATACCATAATATTTTATGATTGTGTATTGTTACACTTTACATTATACGTTATTCCATTTTGTGTTTAAAAATTCTGTATGTATTTTGATCAATAGGCAAATATAATTGAACACATTCCATCTTATCTGCTCTAAAATGAAAATACTAGATAATCAGAAAAAATAACTTATTAGCTGGTGAATATTTGTATCTACACAAGCACATGTCTAGTTCAAGATAAACACCAAGCACTTTTATGAATGACCATTCGCTGTGTTTAAGAATACAAACAGCTTTTATATACAATAGTCAGAATATCTTTTACATTCCTAACAGTAACAGGGAATATAGATTATGTGGTATAATGCCCTTCTGAGAAACAATGTCACATTTCACACAGCAAAAAAAGAATTTCAAGAAAGTAAGTAGGATATTAGTCTTTTTTTTGGTCTAAAAGAAAAATGATCTTGTCAAGTGGGGTGGTGCTTTCCCTCTTCAAAAAGGGGGACCAGAGAGTCCCCCTGGTAAAGTCTACTCCAAGGTGCTGGAGAGGAGAGTTCGGCCGATTGTCGAACCTCAGATTGAAGAACAACAATGCGGATTCCATCCTGGTTGTGGAACAACGGACCATCTCTTTACTCTTGCATGGATCCTGGAAGGGGCCTGGGAGTATGCCCTTCCGGTCTACATGTGCTTTGTGGATCTGGAGAAGGCGTATGACCGGATCCCCCGGGAGATACAGTGGGAGGTGCTGCGGGAGTATGGGGTTAGGGGGTCCCTTTTAAAGGCAATCCAATCCCTGTACGTCCAAAGCGAGAGCTGTGTACGGATTCTCGGCAGTCAATCGGACTTGTTTCAGGTGGGGGTTGGTCTCCGCCAGGGCTGCGCTTTGTCACCAATCCTGTTTGTGATTTTCATG